>VZTZ01008468.1:0-66907 GCA_013400955.1 Drymodes brunneopygia | reverse complement strand
TATATTTAAAAAAAAAAAAAAAAAAAAAAAGGTGGGGAAGGGAAGGTTTCAGGAAGGTTTCAGGAAGGGAAGGGAAGTGAAGAGAAGCAAAAGAAGAAATAAAAGGGGAGGAAAGGAGGAAAAAGAGGGAAGGAGAAAAAGGAAAAAACTAAGCAGGAAGTGAAGGAGAAAGGAAAAAAAAGAGAAAGAAGGACAGAAAATTCAAAAATCAAATCGTATTTTACAAAGAAAAACACTGTAACAACAAAAGCAACAAAGTAAATCCAGTCCAGTAATCATTTAAATAAGCAGAAAAACGTCCTTATTTTGTCACAAACTTCTAATCAGGACTGAGGAGTGTTACACTGCTGGACGCGAAGAAACACGTAGGCTTCAGAGCAGTAGTTCGGACCACCAACCAGGACCACCAAAAGGGGCCCTGCCCCTCTTTATTCTCTCATTTATATATCTTTCTTAAGACAATCATGGATTGGTCAATGAGGTTACCACCTCTATAAGTTCACAGGATAAAGACATGGTCAATCATCTTTCTGCACCTTGGGGGAAAGGAATGAAAAACAATCTAAAAGTTCAAAACAATCTTGGCCAGTTAGGAAAACAAGGACTATGTTTATAGAAAATGCGTGAGAACTTTTACTACAGAAATAAAAACATGGAACACTGCAAAAAGCAGGTCAATAGAGGAGAGTAACCAAAAGAGCTACAACACACCAGAAATATAGGTCCTGTGGAAGGGAACCAAAAGGCAACTGAATTGCACTTGGTTGAATATAACTTCTAAATTTCCCATATGACCCAATTTCCCAGCTGAATGTCCACTATTCATTTAAAGAATTGAGTTTCCATAAGAGTTTCCATATTGAAAGTCAAGGAATCAAATCCTCTGGGCCTTGTGACCTAACAGTCTCCCAAATCTGAGCCATCATAGGACTGTTTTCTCACTCAGCTGTGCAAAGACTTCCAGTTCTGATTATACCAGCTCAGCCTTTTCTGGGATGCAGGCATTATTTTCTAATTGATCTGCACCAACTTTTCAAAATGTTCAGTAGTCAATGAATTGCCATTACAACTGAATAAAGGAATTTTTAAGCCTTCAAAAAATTGCTTTTTACAAGCTGAAAAATACTGACACTGAAACCAAAATGTTTGACCACCTACCAAGCATCCTTATTGTTGATAACAGCAAAGACATGGTTGCCTTCTCTATGCTTTATTTTGCCTGCCCTTTTCTTTTAAAGTATTTTGACCTTGATTGATCCTCCCCTGCTATTGGAAAAAGGTACTCCAATTTGATCATTAATCTCATAATGCAAATTGTCGAGCAGCACTGAAATTGTTTGATAATTTGCATAATGTTTTTAGAGTGCTGGTGAAAGAAGATAGCTTAAGAGGGCTGAAAACACCACCACTCTGCCCAGCTGCCATAAAATGCATCAGCTTATCAAGTAAGTCAGGGTGCAGTTGGCCTTCTTGATTGTTATGGAATATAATTATGGTGCCATTGATTGCACATATAACAGCACAAAACTGTTAAGGAGAGGCACATCATTTGGGATAAATGGCAAGCTTGTCTGCTACTTGTACCTTTAAAGTTGTAAAGTGTCAAAAATATATTGGACAAAAAGACAAATCAAATAATTTTGTTTCAGCATAAGTAATATATTCTGCTGAAAAACTGAGAGGAACACAGAATGGATGTAATAATGTACAATAATAACAATACCTCATTCCTCGTATGACTTCTGTTGTGCCTGAAGTTATTCAGCATCCCCAGGGTTCTGACACTCTACAGTGTATCTGGACATATCATAATCTCATATATCTGATTAAAATATTGGTCATTTATCACGAAACGTCATGCCCTCTGGAACTGGAAAACACTAATTAGCCACATATGACCTGACCCACAGCCTTAGTAACAAAGGTGAAGATATCCTGAATTCTGACATGGATTCTTGGTGTGGTCCTGGATATTTCATTTTCTTATGTCTCCTCATGACCACATTTTCATGATTTCAGGAAAATAACATTTAATCAGCTATCTCTCCAGGGTATGTTAATGCTTAACCAATCAACTATGAAGCACGATATTTTCCAGAGCTCTTGGAAATGTACTCATTATCCTGCTGATGAAGAACCTCTGTCCTCATGATACTGTGAATCTTTAGCCTTTTCACAACCAATTTTAAAGGGAAAAAGACATAGGACTGTTGCAGATTCAGTCATCCCATCTGACTGTACCTGATCTTGTCTTGAAGTTAAGTACTCAAGGGCCAGTTTAGCACTTGGATGAGAAGCCACTCAGGAATCCCACAGGCATGAGTCAATGAGCCATTTTAAATTACAGAAACTGAATTAGTTCAAAGACTCTATTAGGTTCTGCCTTCATGACTGAGTATTTAAAAAACAGGAGGAGGAGGGTGATTGGATAGCTAACTGTAATGTCCGCCTTTGAAAAAATGCTGATATTAAAATCCTTTTCTGCCCCATTCTTTTCTCCTTTTCTCTTCTTTCCTTTACACCACATATTAGCTGATTTTCTGGCCTGTGAGGACCTATCCTTGCCTGAAAAGGGGCAGGAGGGAATCAGCAGCAATTTCTGTTCCTGCCACAGGTCAGGGAATAGAGCAGAAAGGAACTCCTACTGTCCTACTCCTCAGTCCTGTGAAATGTTCCCAAGCCTGTAATACTATCAAGCAAGCTGGAAATTTTTAAAAGTCAGGCAGGTTAGTATAAGGAGCCTCTGGGAACAAAAAGAAGATAAATTGTGGCTTCCTGTCTACGTTTTCTTGCTTCACGGCAGTTAACAAAGTAAGCATTAGTTTTCTTTAGGGGCATTGCTTCAAATCTCACTTCAATATCATGTTTAAATGTTCCAGTAAAATCTTTAGTCTTTCAACAGTTCCCTCTCATGATACCATGTTACTGATGGATTTTGGCAGTGACAAATGACAAAGCATGCCTGTCTCTGAAACCATTCTCATTTGTATTCTTTCCAGTTCCTTATCTGTCCCATTGGAATAAAAAATTAAAATTAAAAGATAATATTTCTGAGAATAATATTTAAGTAACATAAACTGTAGCAGTGTTTGCATGACATTAAATTCAGTACAAAGTACCTTCTGATTCCCCTGGATAGAAAGATATTTGGTTTAGACATAGCTGAAAGTGTTTTTGATTAAAACCATTTCTTTCTCTGAAGAAAAGATTTTTTTAAGAGAAAAATTGTTGCCTAGAAAATATGAAAACAGCTGATGAAGTTTTCACTAATTTTTTTGCTTGGTTTTACTGGTTTAGTCTTTTGAAACAAATGTAAAAATTGCAGTATTTTATATGGAAAAAAAATGTAATACTGACTTAATGAAACTCTTAAGCATGTTTCAGTCAAACTCTTCAGTAGAACATAGGAACAATCTTAACGATTTACTTGGTTTACCAAACTGAGGCCTGCTTTTGCTTTTGAAATACCCACATGAGAGGTGAAGTAGCAAGAACTCTTTTTAGAGGTTTGGAATAGAAACATTTATCAAAATACTTTTCCTCTTTCTTGTACACTTAATTACATACAAAATGCTAGCAGTGGTATTTATGCTGCAGAAATTGCACATTTCTTGCTCATTTTTAAAAGAATGAAGCATTTTTTTATTTCACTTGATTCAAATATTTTCCCAATTTCCTTTTTTGAGTAGCTTCTACCTGACTCAATGCTGTTCTTAAAAAAACTCTTTTCAGGCTCTTCTGTTTGGTCTTTCTGTAATATTGATGCCCTGCTAATGCACACATGGTCACACTATGCCTGTATTTGTGAATTGAAACCAGGCCTAAGTAGGACACTGGGCATGGCAAATTGCTTAGGAAAGACTAACTAAAACCCTGGTTAAACAAAGGAGAACTGAGTAGTGCTGTTGACACACCTGAAGGACAGGATGCCATCCAGAGGCACCTGGACAAGTTTGAGGAGTGGGCCTGTGGAAATATCACAGTTTAACAAGACCAAATGAGAGGTGCTGCAACTGGATCAGGGCTATCCCCAGGGTCAACACAGGCTGGGGGATGAATATCTTGAGAGCAGCCTTGCTGAGGAGTGGAGAAAAAAAGCTTCAGGGTGACCTATTTGCAGCCTTCAAGTAGCTGAAGGGGGCCTACAAGCAAGATGGAGAGGGTCTCTCTACAGGGACATGTAGTGACAGGTCAAGGAGGGATAGCTTTAAACTGAGAGAGAGGAGATTTAGATTAGATATTAGAAGAAATTTACTGTGAGGGTGGTGAGGCACTGGAACAGGTTGCCCAGGGAAGTTGTGCATGCCCCTTCCCTTGAAGTGTTCAAGGCCAGGTCAGATGGGTCTCAGAGCAACGTAGTCTAGTAAAGGTGCCCTTGGCAAGGAGGTTAAAACTAATCTTTGAGGTCTCTTCAAACCCAAGCTATTCTATGATTCAATTATGATTCTATAAAATGGTTTTTGAAGTGTGTGTGCAGAGTGATCAATAAAGAAATCAAGGGGGTAAGAATGTGGTCTTTCCAAGGATGAAATTGAAATAAAATCTGAAGTACATGATGAGCTTTGGACAGGATCTCATGGGCAAGGGCTGGGAGCTCCACAAGGAGTTTAAGATTAATATATGTGCATGATATATGTTTTTTAAGGCAAAGTGTATTGGTCATGTAGAAGCCTTGAAAAAAAAATGAACAGAGCTCTAGGAGCATAGACAGCTATAGCTGCAGTAATTAAGAGAAGACTGTTGGGACACAGGCCTCTGCTAGCAAATATGAAGAGAGAACAGAATAGTCCAAGGTCGTTATGTGAGAAAAAGTACACAGCACTGACCACCAGCATTAGAGAATTAGGGAATGGAGTTTTAATAAAATGCAGTGAAATATGGGAAAGGAGAAGATGTAATTACTAGCACTAGCTGCAGTGTAACGAAAGACCTCAGATACCAGGGTGTCAAAGCTGAAGTGAAATATATTCTAGACTGGAAATCACTGCCAATGAGAGCAGACTGTGAAAAGGATGAGGGTGAAGAAGACATTTAAGTTGGCTGAGGAACATAAGTGGTGATTTTGTCAAGGACAGATCAGGGACACAGCAGATGAGATGTTAGCAATAAGAGGTGAGGAAAAGATAAAGAAAGGAGCTGCTGAATATAGCCAGCTTCTATTCTCTAGGAAAGGTCACTTTATACAGAAATAATCTACTTTTTTTTAAGTGATTTTCTAGATTAAAGAATCCTCACATTTTCTTTGATAAGGGTAGCTTAAGTGGAAAAGCAGCCTTTCAACAGGTACATGTGTGAGAGAAGAAGTGTAGGTTTTTATATGTTTTATATGTTCCATAGCAATTGTCTGTTATTTTATTCTGAACAACAAAACCCATATAGTCAAGACACCATCAAGAGAGAATGTTTGATTTCAAATATTTCCAAAAGAAGGTAACTTAAGGGTCATGGAAATACATTATGCAGAGGGATATGTAGATGAAAAAGAAAACAAGACATCCTCCTATCAACTTAAGCCATATTAAACTGTAGAAGTCTTCTAAAGGGAGTGCAGAAGCCCTATCCCTCAAGGTTTTAAAATTAGGTGGAATAAAACAGTAGAAAACTATAGAGTGTGATATAATCTTGCAGTGCTAGTAGGATAATCTAATTGATCTCTTCCAGCTATAACTTTTACAATTCAAAATCCATGGCCTGTATGTTTTGCTGCCTCAGCTCACTGTGGGAATACAGTGATTGTGGGTTTGAAAGAGTGGTCAGCAGGAAAAGAGAAAAAGAGTTAATGAAAGGCAAAAAAAAGTGCCTCCCACTAGAGAGGTAACTGGCATTGCTAACAAATATCTCAGCAAGCCTGATTTCCCATGAGACTATCTCTGATAGCTAGACCCAGGCAGCCAAACCTGAATGGTAGGCAATAATAATTAGATTCTGATGAGTGAAGAAGTCACAGGAGGACTAACTTTGCAGGAGTTAGTGAAAGGAGAAGGAAATATCCATATTTTCCGAAATATCTAGAAAGTAATTTTTTAATGGAATAGTCTTTTAAGTGGTTAGATGTTCCTTGCTAACCTAAGGATGTGTATTAGTGAAAGGAAAGACAGATGCAGAGGAAATGGCTGGTACCTTAACAAAACTGATCACAGCTGGGGGTGTGACTATGTGTGCATTTCCAGTACAGTAAGATTCAGGGTGACCCATAGCTGTTATTCAAAGTCAGTATCAGACCATTTAATTTTCTGCTTCAGTTCCTTTCCTGTTCCTCTCTCCAACCTGAGTGTTATGATCATTCAGCATCTTCTCTTATGCTATTCTTCCTCCTCATTTGCTTTTGCTCTCAATGGTGTTCTAGGGGAATAAAGTCCCTCAGTGCAATATCCATCTTCTTAAACTAATTTGAACTTGGAGCAAGTGCTAATAGCTCAATAAGCATTTTCTGACCTGTCTCCATGAACAAAACTTGAACCACAGATGTGAATGTATTCACTGCTCAAAGTCACTGAACACTGAACAGGATTAATATTTGTGCTGCTGGTGTGGTGTCTCTTTGTTTTGGAACTGAGTCACCAAATGAACCTTTAGAGAAACACCCAACACCCATTTCAAGGGAGGAAGAATATCAAGTTACTATTAAGCTATCTTCCAGAAACTGCATTTTTTTTTCTGGAAAGATGTTCATCCACTGGAATGAAATGGTTCATTGATTTAAGAACACACATTGTCAGTCCATGTAATTACTTTCTTTACTTCTTTGTATCACCAAGCTTTTATTCAACAATTGCAAAAAAAAAAAAAAAAAGTTGCATTTTATTCACACCTGCAAGCTACTCTCTCATATTTTAGTTCTTGAGTGTCAGTTTGTCTCCAGGCTCTGCCTGTGCATCCATAGGTATGGGTGCTACACTAATCAGCATTATTCCAGTAAGACACTGCTGTATTGCTATACACATTGCTGCTGCTGCTGGAAGCAACAACTTGATGATACTTCCATTGACCCAGGAAGGGTGGTTTTTCCCTCTGGGTAGCAGAGATTATAGATTTGAGCACTGAAGGTACTTTGTAATATTAAGAAGATGATAAAATTGCTACTGCAATATGAGGAGTGTATTTTAAATTAAATATTGCCTTCACCAACTGAATATCTTTAATTTATCAGGTAAAACTATTTGTGTAGTTTCTTAGCACTGTACTGCATCAGATCAGTACCAGGAAGGTTGATAAATTAGTCACATGCATGATAGTTGCAGTAATAGATTTGCAATTCTGGAAAATAAGGCTCCACACTAATACTTAATGTGGCATTTCTGGTCTTTGGTGACGGAATATTTCTCATGTAACAGAAACTATGTATTGCAATGTGTTAACATTTGTTGACTCCAAACATTAAAGCAAACTTTTATCACAAGGTCACACAAACAGGGTGGAATTATGTGTTGTGGCATCTGAGTCACAGTTACCTTATAACCTCCTGTACTGCTGACCGTATTCCTGCCTCCTTTTGCTCTTCCCTTCTTTCACAATACCCATTTTCTACTATTCAAGTACAGAGAATCCAGTTTCTCGATAGATGAACTAGCTACCAGCTGTTAATGCTATATTCCCACGGTAGAGGGTACTAAATCAACCAGCACTTCCCACCATCCTTGAAAACTGGATTGGGCTGGTACCCTGTGTTTTTATGGGCTAGTTCTGAAATCTTTTTACAGATCCCCCAGAGCAACCCTTCTGTTATGTTTCAAACTTAGTTTATCCTCCTTCCCAATATGAGCTTTGCTGTCCGTCTTACCCTCAACATGATGTGATGCAGACTTTCAGCTCCTATTGTAACTCACACACTGTCAGCTCTTGTGCTGATCAGTCCACAAATAAGACAGGTGGCTTTGCTTCTTTATTTTGAAGCTGAACACTATTCAAAAGCTTCTGTGATGTACAGAATGGGCCATTAGGTCTTAAAAATCTGATTTCACTTGTGAGTTATTTTATTTACACACAAATAGTGAGATAACAAAATGTCAGACATCATTCACACCTGTAGGATAAAATACTTTTTATAGCCTTATACAACCACATACTAAAATCCGTATAATTTATGATTCATTTACAACACTGTAAAGGCCATATTTGTACTTCATATGTCATAATTCTCATTTCTTGGCTCCCAGGACTGTGAAGGGATTTATTGTGTCATCTCAAGTGTACTTTCCCAGGAAGAATGAACAGTTTAGGCCACTAGATTTACCATTTACATCTGTCCTGTGTGGAGCTACTATACAAACTGTAATATCACACTGGGATTGATAGGATACTACAACAAGCTGCTATTTCTATATGGTAAAAACATCGTCACTGTCTTTACTATAAATTTATCGTAAAAACATAAAACTTGATTTAGATCTTAGGGTGGCCAGGCGTAGGTCAACAGAAACACAGAAAAGAAGCACAGAAAAGCTTCATTTAGAAAGGCTAATTGAGCTCTTTTCCATGACAGAACAGAACATATTTTGACCCATATTGTTTTCATGTGGTTGGATGAACAGGTTTTCCCATTGGGATTTAAGAACTTTCTCCCCTGCAATCTTTATACTCATACTGAATACCAGCTTTTGAATGGAAGAATCCTATTTCAAAGTTCTTAGCAAGACTACTGATGAAAAACCAAGAACTTTGGAAATATCCCTCATCAGAATTAGTTTGTCATTGTACAAGTGCCTGAAGCAGGACATAAAGGCTTGAAATAAGAAAACTCTTTTAAACAGTTTGAGACTGCTAATAATTTTTTTGCATGTAATTTATAAGACAGGATTGGATTCATGCCAATTCACGCAACATAGGCATCTAAAATGCAAGGCTGGGATTCAGCTGCAAAAGGATGAATGATTAAATGTCCTAGAATATCTTCCCTGATCTCCATTTGTGCAAGTCTCGTATATCCTGGGGCAGTGCTGGGGTCAGTACTTACCTATCTTCCAGTAGCTGAATACCACCTCTGAGTCTGTAGCCCAAGTCCTCTAGGTTCTCTCTGTCATCAGTGATGAAAGAAAAATGTCCAAGGAGTTATTTACTTCAACAGACTTTATAGTTTATAACATTTACAGCCCTCTGAAGATACTTACCTCTTCATGTACCAGAGAGAGTTTAAACAAGAAATTAAATCAGATACCTAACAAAAGGTAGCTAGGATAAAACACAGTCTGAGATTAAGACAGCTGGAACTCATTTCTTCATTACTTTACACTGGAGAGAAAGATTCAAGAGTCCTTACCTGCAAAGAGGATCTTTGCAGTCATGTTGCATTCACAACTGTGTAGAGGAGACTGCCACAATACAACTGTACTTTTCCGAAGAGGAACCCTCCCAAAACACATAAGAATAATTTAAAAGTTTAGCCTAATGTTCAGCCTTCCCCATGTACATGCATGAATGAGTACATTATTCTCTCCAAAAAGGGTTTACAGATTTTGTCAGATATCTTATCAAATTCTACGGGCATTTTTTCTCTGTGGTTTAGGTATTTCCTAAACAGTTACTTATACAATGAGGATGTCGCTTTGAACCCCTGCCAATATAAGAATTATAACTACTTACAAAGCTTAGTTATATACAGTTTTTTTTCAGTGAGTGTAATATTTCAGTAGTCTTTATCTCAAATAGCTGCAATGTCAAAACCAGACAATATTAGGTGTGAGAGATTTGGGTCTCAGATATTTGGTCCCCATTTCTAAGAGACAACAGGAAGGAAGGCACAAATCAAATGACAGCAAACTTAACTCTTGACATGTCTGCAGAGTGCTACATGACGAGACCAGAGCATTAAGACTACTGGAATTTTCACTTTAATGGTACATAAAATGTTTTAGTATTGACTCTACAAAGCAACTGGGGGAAGAATTTTCAGTTGGTGACTAGCTTATAAATTCATAGCATACTAGAAAGATCATAACTAATTCAGTATTTTTTTATGAAGTACTTTCTGAAGAAAGTGCTAAATTAAATGGGCCCCAAAAGTACCGTAGAGTTAGTAATGTCATTTATAACAGATAGGAGGAATGTAAATCTTGTAGCAGTTTACAGATGTTTTTATTTAATATCTCTGATCCAGATGATCTGACAAGATGAGGCCACCCCAGTGTACTTCAATGGCAAAGCCCCTAGGGCTTCTACACTGTGCAACAAGTAGGAAATCCTTATTAATCCCTTTAGCATTTGTTGTAATGACATTAATCATGATGAACTGTTCCAGTATTAATTCGGATGTCATCTATAATTCCACAAGAATCCCAGTGAAATTTGAACAGAGCAAACTTCATCTAATTGGAGTAGGAAACATAAAATAACTCAGTGTTCCAATTTTACTGAAAATAACTAATCACAGCTTATTTCTAAAGCCTAGCCAAGTTAAGTGAATCTGTTAGCCTTTGGAATAGCATTGATTGAATTCAGCTTATTTGTGGAAGTCACACTTATGTGGACTATATTTTGCCTTTCAATTCAGCATCTGGCAACGGATTCTGTGAAATAAAGTGTCTGAGTATTTAAACATTAGTTCAGACTTGTTATTTTTTATAACAGATTTTATGTCGTTATGCAGGATGTTTACCGTATGTGTAAAATGCCTAATGTGTGCTCGAAAACAATTCCACAAAGCCTGTTTACATTACTGAATTTCTGTATGGGGGTATTCCAACTCTGCTTTTGAGGAGAGCTCTGCAGAACCTTAGGGATAGCTCTCACCCTATTTTGTGGGTGGGGGATTTCATTTGGTTGGGTTTTTTTAAATTGAAAGACATGATAAAGAAACCTTTCCATGTATTTCTTATACAGAAAGATTATACACCTCTATGGTACTCACAGCAAAGAATTCAAAAGTTGGATTTTGAAATATACACGCTCACTTCAGCCCACCTTCTAACAGTAAGATGTTCATTCTATACCTTAATTGAGCTATCAGTGGCTAGAGGTGGGAGAAACAGGTAATCATCCCTTTGTTTCTGTTTAGTAACGAGCTGACAGCTTTGCCAAGGAAAGAGAACCATGGCAACCAACCAAGAGTAATGAGTCTAGTTCCAGAGAACAGGAATTCTTCGGTAAGAAAGAAACAAGGGAAGATTTGTTCTTACCTAACACTCAGGACACAATATAGCTTTTATAGCTTGATCATGAACTGCTGGCCTCAAATCAAAACACTGTCATTTGCTTCAGTAGATGCAGATCAGATCACTAATTGGGTATAGAGACTGGAGTAGACCAGAACTCTTTCTTGCAAGAGAAAATTACTAAAACGTATTTGTTTTGTAACGTAAGAGCATGTATTTGGCTATTTGAAAATAGCACTTAATGGGTTCTGAACATTTTAGTAGGACATTTAACGTAATAAATTTGCTTTTTATTCATAACAAGAAAAGAATGTTAGGCTAATGATTAAGTTCAGTGGGTTTTCCACTCTACTGTCAACTTTGCTTGTAATCTTGGGTGAACAATTTATGGCTACATGCTTTGAGATATTTAATGCATTAGAGTGCAGAGCATAAGGGTTTATCACTGGGGACTTTACTGTTGCAGACAAGAGGGTGCCCCACGCATAATAGTGGAATAGGTCTTTGGAAACCAACTAAATGAGGTTGCAGAAAAAAAAAATGGGAAAAGATTAATGAAAAAGAGATGGGAATTATATTTACAAGTAGAGATTGGATCATACTCAGGTTCTCTAGTAAGAAAGTCATCTCTGTACTTCAGTAAATTCTGATATGATCCTCATACTGGCATCAGGAAAATCAGTCTTCTTTTCATTTCTCTCAAAAAGAGGAAAGACAGACTGTCTCATTAAAAAGGAAGATCTACTCAACCCTTAGTATTTAATTTGTCAGCCAGCACCCCGGGAAAGCTGAGGCTCTTGTGCCCAATCAGTTTGTGAGCATCCCATTAGGGGGACCCTTCCCTGAGCAGTCCTGTTCGATCAGTGGGTGGTTCAACTAATTCAGGAAAATACACCAATAGCATAGGTGAGACCCTTCAGTGGGTCTTCTTCTTTATTTGAATATGTTCCCTGCTGCCAGAGACTACCAGCGCCCATGAAGGACTCGCACTTGCAGTTTATGGAATAACACACTTTATTAGTACAAAATTGTGACAGGTTAGAGTTTGAGGATTGCCAGTGATAGTGTCTGACTGGAAAAACATATTCAAAGACATATACAGAAAAGCTCCAATCCCAAATAAAAGTACCTTTACTTTTAAGAGTGGATAGGGTGTGGGTCTTACCCAACAGGCATCTTTACAGGAGAGAAGACAGGTTCAGCCTGTCAACTGATCGATGCAGTTACAACAGAGCCTTCCCTAACTTTTCCCTCATTCTCAACTTCATTTTACAGTATTTCTTTATGTTTAGGTGGAGCTTGAGTGACTCGTGCATACCTGTGTTACTGACCAGTGCAAAATTCTCACACTTCATTTTTAAAGACACTGTCAAAAAACTGTAGAGCATGTGCCTGGTGAGAGGTGGCTGTTCCTTGGAGTCGGTTAACTTTGGGATGGAGGTATGGGTTGGCGTTACAATTAGGCTATAATGAACCAAGTTAACCTGAGGAGAGTGATTTCACCACAGTTGTTGGCTCAGCAGCAGGACATATTCCCCTCTCTCCCCTGGCTGACAGGTGTTATGCAGCTTCTCAGCTGCAAAGTACCATCAGCTCCTCCTGCCTGCAAGGATTTCCACAGAGCCTGGCTGCAGTGTCTCCACTCTGCTCCACCCTGCATTCCATCCCCCTTAGCAGGTGCTGTGGTTGCAAACTGTGGGTGTGAGGAATCACCATGGAATAGGTTTCAAGGATGCCAACCACATTCCATCCAGGAAGTAGCAACTGTATTTCACCCTATAATTTCGGTACCATTATAACCTCTGTTGATGTGAATAAAACTTCTCAGTTTCCTCTGATTTTACCCCAGCCATCTTGCAACACAGACATACACCATAATAATCAGGGAAGCCTTCTCACTTGAGATAGAATTAGAGCACTGATCTGAGGCATAGAGAGCTCATATTTATATTCCTGCTCTCCTTGCTTCAGTGAGAGAAAAGGCTGCCCTTCCTTGAGTGAGGAATGTGGACCAAACACCAATGAGGTCTACTGTCTTCTGTGAATTACTGCCAAACTAACCAGCAAAAGCTATTCCATTTTGCACTCAAAATTAAATAGTCTTTAAGTCAGTGAAAAAGATTGATAATATAAGGTCTCTTTTTATTATACCATGTGGGATGTGGGAAAATTGGGTACCTGTCTTTGCTGCTTGCTTATTTATACAATGCATACGACCTATAGAGGAAGATAGAGAGCACACAAATATTCCATAATTACTGGGCAGGCCCAATGTTCGTGCTCAGAGAAACTCTTTCTCTTCCTTTAAACCAAGTTCAGAAAACCAGCCTAGTTCCTTAAAATCTTGCAAGTGGCTTGAATGAGTATACAGCAATACATTTCATTTCATGTGCTTCAACCTTTCAGATTTGCTGGATTTGTTAATCTGAAGGTCCAGAAAAAGACACATTTTTGAGATACTTCAGACTCATCTTATCTTCATTATTAAAGTTGTATGATCATCAAATTTCCTTGGTTTTATTTTTTTACAGTTTAAAGGACTATTGTGTCTAACCTCCAAGAACTCCATCTCTTTCCTGGACACTTTGGTGGAGGTATAGTTCTGTTTCCAAACAGAATAGCTGTTAGCTATTCATATAGTTCCTAGGAAGCCCACAATTCCAAAAAAAACAAACAAACCAAACAAGCAAACAAAGATATAAAACCAACAACAACTAAACAACAAAAAGTACAGGAAAAAAATTCAATAATGTAGCCTTCCTTCC
Organism: Drymodes brunneopygia; assembly: GCA_013400955.1. Lineage (NCBI taxonomy): Eukaryota > Metazoa > Chordata > Aves > Passeriformes > Petroicidae > Drymodes > Drymodes brunneopygia. Next base: position 53,055 of record VZTZ01008468.1, on the reverse strand, counting down.
TTCATATCCAAGGAAAACTATTGTTAGGATGAAGAATGACAGAATCTTTCAGCCCAAAGAGATCCCCTCCATTTCAGCAGCAGCAGCTATGACATGATACCATGGCTGAAACCATCTTAAAATTATATTATCAGTCCTACTTTGCACTCATACATCTAATACTATGGTTTCTCAAGTAAACTGGTGTATTTTAGAGCATTAGAAATAAAACAAGTGTAAGCATATGGGGGTTTCCTGCAGGTACAAGGTAATTTTGTAGTTCCCTTCATAAAGGTACTCACATGCATATAAAACAGCCACCTAGTGACAGAGAAGTGGAAAGCCTGCTGCAAGTGACAGTATCACTCAAAGATACAGGACTCCCAGCATCTGGGCATCCTGTTGAAATCTCTTCTGTCCCTCCAAAAATTTTTCTTGTCCATAGCTGTCACATTATATCTTTCTTTGCTCTTTTTTTTCTCCAAGATTCATGGTATGGAAAATTTCAGATAAAACGCTTAATGCAACACAATCTTTACACAACGTAACGTAACATTGACAGTGCTTCAAATCTCATGGGTAAAATTATACCCTTTCAAAGATTTGAATAGTTTAAGAAAAATTGCAGAAAGGCCAGTATGATTTCAGTCTGCTTCTCATTTACTAGGAAACATTTTCCTGTCTTTTTTCCATAGTTGATCAGTCTGGTGCAGAGCTGCTGAGGAGTGCTGGCAGGTATAAATTTGGTCTGCTAATGCCATATCATCACTGATGTCTTCTGCTACTTCAGGTTGTCATGCAAACACTTGCCTCAGTTTTCGGGTGCCCACAGCTCAGTACTTATGTCCTGATTTACAAAACTGTCAATCTCCCACAGTTCATTCTGTCTTCTCATCGTTAATGGCAGTAGTAGCAGTGCAGTATGATATGAATCACTTCACAATCATCAGATGAAAAGCTCTTGGGAGCCTACTTCTCATTTTCACTAAGAGCCTTTACATTGCTGTGGAAATATGAGGGAGATTTAATGTGGGTGTAAATGACATTTTTGCTTAACTGCAAATCTCTTTTTCATTATCACTGTCTTGGATAAATGAAAAATATTTGTACATGTAGAATAACACCTCTTTTTATTAGTGCACAGTGTCCTTTGTATAATTGCATTATTCCTATTGAATAACCTTTCTCAGTTCATTTCTTGTTCATGGAGAAAGCCTGTGATAATCATGGATCATAGGCACAATGACATCTTGAACAGAATTATTAAAGCAACCACATTCCTCAGGATGATTTTTTCTTCTTCCCTCTCTCATCATGAAGCATATCGAGCAGGAGCAATTTCAACTTAGTTCATACAACTGAAAATCTAGGTGGCTGGATTAGCCTTTCTTCCTCACCAATCCACAGAAAGGAGGGGTAATTCCAAAAGGAGATCAAACCACTACAGAGATTCATCTGATTGTGTTAAGATAGTTGGGATAAATTGCTTTCAAGAAATCTCTAGCCTAGACAACTACATAAAACTGCTGCTTACATTTAACAGCAAAGTTTATTGATCTGCAACTCACAATGTGGACAAAAACATGTTTTTGGAGGCAGACAGTGACAACGTTCTTTTCTATATTTTTACAGATTTAATGAACTGGCTTCAGGGAAAAAAATATTTTTTTTTCTTAAAAACTTTGAGAAATACTGTTCTTTGCTTTAGCTTTACAAGAAAAGTTAGCCATTTTCTTATGCAGCCAAATTTCTGTGTCAAAGTTACTGACAGCAAAGACAGGTACCTGTGAGTGAAACTAGTTGTAGCCTTTACCAAGAAAACTTCAGTGAGACTGAAAGTTTACAAATCCTTTAATTAGAAGGAAAGAAATCACATTTTAAAAAAATTTCCGTCTTCCTCATTCCATGAAACAGAAAAGGTGGAAAAGATTAAAACTGACAAGTACAAAATCTTTAAATATCACAAAGAATTCTAACAGAGAATTTCTTTACATAGATTATACTGTGACAGTTATAAATGGAAATTGAAGAACAACAGATCAGAACAAACCATTTTTCATGCAGAAAATGTATGAAGGAAGATTGCTGCTTCAAGCATACTGACTTGACTAAAGAAGCAAATTCCACTTTATATTAGGAACAGTGATATATTTGTATAATTTTGATATGCTACCTACTCAGAGACCAGGCTGAGAATCTAAATGAAAATTAGTTTCTCAAAAAAGTTTACTCTCTGGCAAACAAACCTAGAAATTTCATCTTTTTCAATGAGTCTAGAACGTTTTTGAAAATAATGCTGTTTTCAAGTTCATAAACTTTACAGAAGACTTACAGATTCTTTTTCTGAATCTAAGCTCTCAGAAATTTATTTTCCACTCTGTTGGTTACAGACAGTTCAACAGGCAAAAATAGAAAAAAATTATAGATACATCAAAAAGAACTTTTATAAAATGGCAGTTGCTCGTGACTGCTTTACCCATGTTATTCACTACAGATATAGCTGCATGGCATTTTGTTATTTCATATTTAACAGTTTGACAAAAGCAATCATAGGAACTCAGAAACATAATACATCAGAGCTGGGAATGCTATGGAGTTGGAATTTCCTATAATAAGAGTTTCTGAGATTCTACCAGGACTTGAGAAAGTCTGCTTTAAAATCATTTCTATCATTTCCTGTGAAATAAGATCTAAGCACATATTACATTTCTCACTGAGTCAGTAAACTGTTTGGTACTCTATTGATAGGCAATAGTCCTAAGGCAGTTTCAAACTAGTGGACCTTGTCCTACAGATATCATTTTGCAGTCCTTCAGTACCTTAAGCCTGTCACTTTACCAATTTCATACTTTTAAAATAAAGCACTATTAAGGAACAGAATGAGCAATCAGTAACTAACACATAATTTACAAGAGAAATAAAGCAGTGCATTGCAATTTATATGTATTTTCTGTTTGGAACAGTAGATACAGACTGCCTTACAGGGAAAATATTTTTAAATGCAGTTCTGTACACTCTGTCCTGTACAATGTACACCTGAAATAGAAGTGCTTAATAGTTTATGTTACAATCCACAAAGCAATTTATTTTGCATATGAAATGCTGTGTGCAATCATCCAAAGACTTTGCCTCGAATTAATTCATTTTTATCATGATCTTAGCAAAATCAGGTGAAAAGTAAAGGAAGGAGAAGGGAATATTCACATTGTTAATTTCAAACAATTAGAAGCATGAGAAATTATGAACTTGTGTTCTGTAAACAGTCAGTGGGGAGTGATAGGAGGCCTGTAGTTAGGCAGTGTTGGACAGTTAGGCTGTTCATGCTCTATGGACTCTCAATGTCCTTTGCAATTCTGTAAGGAGCAGTTGTTTCCAAGTTTGTGAAATATTAAATGGAAATGCTTATTCAGCCTTACTTTGCATATGCACTTTGGTGGAATATCAAAACTATATTTCAATTGTAAAGTATTTCCACGGAAACCGGAAATAAAAAAGTAATTTAGTATTTTTCTTTAAGACTCTCTAGACCTTTTGGTACAAGATAGACAGCATAATGGCTGAGTGAGCTTTAATATGTACTCTCTAAGTGTTTGATTCACTTTGTCATATAGAATGTGTGGCATTTTGCAGGAAAAACGATTTCTTGCTTGTTCTATTTTTTTGTGGATTTTTCCACACAATTAGTAACTGGGAAATTATCATCAGTCTTAAGATGAATTCTTAATGATTCCTGGCTGAGAATATAAAATTTATTTCTTGTTCTCTTTTCCATCTCTCTCTCTTTTGGGGGGATGGTTGAATCTTCATACAGCTTCAGATGTTCATGCCATAACAGGGTGAGCCAATACTGTATAGATGATTTTCACCCTCTTAGGATCAGTAGCAGCATCACCTAGTGGGGATTGACTGCATACTTTTCAGGAATGGTGTGGGATGGCATAAGAGCTTTGAAAGGAAAACAAACACTTGAGGAAACAAGAGTATGTGGAAGAAAGATCTGGCTGCACAATGAGCAGTGGAAAGGAAACTCGAATAAAATGAATAATAAAAGACTGAATGGAAATGAAGAAGAATCAGGCAAGAGAATTAACACAAACAATATTAAATAAATTAACTATGGAAAATTTTAGGAAGATAGTGAGATTTGCTTCTATGTTTCCACATCCAGATTCTTTTATTTCCTGATTATCAAGAGGCATAAAATACTTGCTTAGTGAAAAAATTTTTAGGGTTCTCTGGTCATTGAAAATGAGCTAGAGTCAAGATATTGCATCCAAACAAAAGTCTGGATTACAAAAATGTTCAGTGTAACTCGTCTGACCTACCTGAAAAGATCAGTGTATTGGATACAGTCATTTCATAACCCAATGGGATTTTCAAATTTGCTTTAGGCTTTGAAAATCTCACTCAGCTTTCGTTATATCTTTAAGTCCCTAAGTATTTCAGAAAAAATAAACACTACTTCTGCCTTTGACAGTTATATGCTACCAAAATTGTTCTTCTTTTGATGTAACTACTGCTAAGTCAGTTCTATTTTTCAAACAAAAGTTGAGATTTAAAGTGCTCCTCACAGACATCAGGTCACTCTATAACCTATTGGGAGTAGCCTATTCTATTTACCAGTCATTGACACTATGACTTTACAAATAAGGCACTTCAGTTCTGTCATGTTATTCTGTTTTCCAAAGCACAGAGAATTGTCTTAATTTTAAATTCCTTACACTAGAACTTCAGCTGACAGAATTCAGGTGGGGACTCCACTGAAGAGTCACTAATTTATGCTACCTCAGGACCCCAGGAAGATGTCTTTTAGATGTTTAAATCCACTCAGTGGCATTACTTTAACAAAACCTGGCGTCGACTTATCTGTAAAGTTCACTGGATTACAAAAAATAATTTTAGGAGTTATTACAGTGTATAGAAAAGTCATTTATAATAAACTACTACATCAAATATATCTATATTCAAATATAAAGACCCACTGGACAAGCACACAGACACATGCAAACACACACACGTATATAAAAATCACAAAAATTTCCTCTGAAAACAACACATACATATACATGATACCATTTCATCTCTTTTAGATAAATTATTGTTTCGAAAATTCATCTATTGCATAAAATTGCTCTTATTTCTGATTAAAAGGCCTGTTAAATGGCTTCTAGATGAGTGAAAGAGAGACATATGTCAAAAAGAAATTCTTGGGATTCATTTTTCTTGTTTGTATGTGGCTGCCAGGTTCAAACTAGGTGAAGTGTGTTTTAAATAGCTTGCTTTAAGCAGTAGCATATGAGCTGGCATGAAAGATTACTGTCCAAAAGGCAAAATAATTTATTACTAGCCCTGGTAGTATTTGTCACTTTATTCACTTGGGTAGCAAATATGTCACCCAGACTTTCATGGGGAATTAAACCATTGTGCTACCTGACAATAAGAAGAATATTTTTAGCAACCATGACAGGTATCTGGTACTCCTGTGTCTACACATTCTTAGTCACAATTCCCTTAACAGGTATTTTGAAAATAATCCCTTGGTACACTTCTATCAGACCTTCTTGCTGCTTGATGGACAAACAGTTCTAGACAGCTCACACCTCTCTGCTGTCCCTGTTGTGCCACCATAGTATGATAGAAAATTGCTACAGCAACTTGTTATAATAACTTGCCATAAAGAAGAGCACTCTGCAGTAATCTACTCACATGGTGACACACTAGTGTATTGTGCTGTGTGGTTCATTCCACATCTGAAAGAAAATGTTGAAACTTCCTGGTCAAATGCAACTAATGGAAGAGGATTTTCTGCCATCACGATGATGGAGGATCTACAGATTCAATAATTGCCTAAATTTTCGGTTTAAGTAATACAAGTGAAGGGAAAATCTGCAAGTGATATTCACTTCTGTATTTCTTTTTCCCAGAGTACTATTTTGGAATTTCTCAGGGTTGGTAATGAAAATCAATGAAACTTCAGTTTTTATGAGTTAAAAGAAAAAAAAAAAGGCAACTTTTAGTATTTTAAAAACTGGACCAAGTAAAGCCAGAAACATTAGGTTAAAAATGAAAACTTTTTCACGCAAAAAAAAAAAAATACTTGAAAAGTAATTTATACTTTACCATTTTTTTCAGATGCGGCTTTCATAAAGAAAATTGCTGCTATAATGACCATTACCTTCAGGCAAAATTAAGTGAAATTTATCAATTCCTTCTCTTATCCACCTTCCAAAGCATCCTCAATTTTTGACTGGGACTCATACTGCATGGGATACCCATACTGCACCTTGTGATTTGAGATATATTTGCCAAAGATGGTGTGTACAGCAGCTTTCACCTATTCTTACTGCAGTGTCACCTGAAAAGTGCTGAACAGGCAGAAGAGTCAAAAATACGTCTAAGAATAGCTTTCAACGTCCTAAATTGAAAGTAAAAAAGAGTTCAAGCTGCCTACAACGCAAGCATGTAGGTCTTTTGGGAACTAAGGGTTTCAGGACACTCTTGGGATCTGAGAATCCCAATAAGCAGTACATTAGAGAGCAGAGATACTTGAAACAGTCCCAAGCACACATATAAGTATTAATGAAGACCCAAAATAGGAGACAGAAAGGCACATGCCAATCATAGACTGCAAACAGACCTGCCAAAGGAAGGGGGCAAAGATCTTAGGAACCTCCCAGCAGGGACATATTGAGTAAATATCTTGGTGTCCTCAAGAACAAAAAGAACTGACCAAAAGTTAAAGGTCTCTAATTCTAGTGATATCCTAAGGCTAGAAGTGTCAATGTCATGTAATGATCCGGAAATACTGACATGGATATGTGAGTGTTACCTTTCACAGAGGATCAGAGCAATTAGTACAGTGCCTACATCAATTTCAGAACAACGGAAAACCAAAGTTGCCTCTGGACTTCAGGCAATTTTAAAAGTGCATTACAGATCTCTTCTCAGTGACCTTCAATCAGAAGGTTTACTACAGCCTTTGAGGTCTAAGACCCTGGGTGTCAATTGATGCACATAGATTTGCAACCCTTACAAAGCTAGGCTTTTTTGGGAAGAAAATACAATGCTTTTTTCCCTTCTATCCACAAGTTCAGTAGCACTTCAAATAAACTGATGAAATATGAAATACCACAACACTCATACAAGATAGGGATACACTATCTCTTGTCTATCATTCCAGGATTTCTACTACAACAGAGTGGGAAAGGCAGTCTGTAAGGGAATTGTTGACTATTTCCTCAAGCTATCTGGCCTTGCTAAAGCAGTACAGAGTTCAGGGCAGACTAACATGGAATATTTAGCCTAGCTTTACAGAAGGATTTTGCAGTCCACAGTAAATTCCAGGCTGTTGCCAATACACTGCTGCCAGGAAAACGAGAAAGTTACAGTAACATGATCTGTACCCACACCTTGATCTATGCTGCAGGTGCATCACAGGGCTCCTAGACTCAAAACCTGGTGTCAGAAATATCAATAGGCTTTTTTACTTCAGAGGTTATTTTTGATGACTTAGGATTTCACCATCAGAATCCAAATCCAATTGACTTCAAGGATCCTGAAGTTCTTACAGGAGGTTCTTAACTTTTGATGTGCATAAGTTCATCTGCAGAACCTCAGCCAGTCACCTCAGTCAATAAGGTGTGTCCAGTGTGCATGATGAATTGGTTTCTTCCTATGTCTGTTTAATGGACCAAAGAAAAAAGTCCTAAGCTTATCAGTTTAGGCTTACAAAACCATTTAAATGGTCAAGTTGAGTGAAATTAATTCTGACAGGTACATGTCCTTAAGGAGGATTTAAGGCATATATGACTGCAACAAGTGGATTGCTCAAAACTGGTGTCTCACACATCTCAGACATGAGCATTTTTGGGACAAGAATGAGAGACACCTGAAGAAATAACAATGTCTCAAGGAAGTCAGCCTATTCAGCCTGCACTGATGAAAAAGAAGGGTTGATGGTTCCATGTTGCCTGGAATCTCCTCATTGACCTCAGCAGGTTTCATAAGTTGCACTGGCCAAGGCAATTGTCTCCAGAAGCCACCTTTTCAGCGCACAGAAATTTGTGAAAAAGAGGCACGTAGGCACTTCTCTCTTCCCGCATCTTATAGACCATCATCATTTGAATGGGAACCTACACATCAGCAAACTAAGTTTTTCAATTCATGAAGCTTCCTTTGCATATTTAACTTTAGGCACTTAAATCACTTTTGAACATGGATATTAACTCATGAGTAACACTGATCCTTTAGAAATCCAGATGTTTTTAAGGACTGTACTTAGAGTGAGAAGGAAGAACAGTAGACTACATATGTGAGGCAATCAGTATCTTCTGTATTCATAAGTACTGTAAGCTGTATAATATCCATAAAAATTGATGAGGCATGTATATATGAGGAATACCTATGCTTGCAAGATGAAGGTGACATTTTCTAAACTAAACTACTGCAATAAATTAGTGTTCCCAGAATTTATAAAATTACTTCCAAATGGAAAATGGGCATCTCCTGTCAAGATATTGGCCTTATTCAAGGAAACAGTACATTTATGCACTGTGCTTGTGACTACACTGTGGTAAGCAGGCATAATACCATCAGAAAATTAGATCTTGACATTCCCCTTCAAAACAGATCTAATTATTTTCTCTGATGGATTTGTAGCTAAGTGCTCAGTACACTCCTGAATCATGCCCAGCCTGGGATTTCATTTTTAGTAGATTATGAATAACTGTTATTAATGCCCCCTTGTCCTATATAATATCCCACTTGGGGTTTTTGAACACAGGATTTTTTTTCAGGTATGAAAAACCTGACTAAGTCTGCCCAGAAATCAAGCCAATTTTTAGTGTATGTCAGTGTTTCTGCCTTTTGCCTCACTTCCATCTCGGAGAGGTCAGAGGTCTCAATGTAAAGGTGCTTTTCTATCTACTGCTCTTAAACTACAGGCACAGGCTTGATTTAATTTGTTGTTAGTTCTGCTTTGTAGCTCAATAATTATTAAAATCTGACCATATTTTTCACTGTAAATATACAGGCAGTAAATTGACACACAAACACACAGCTTTGAATGAACATTTTGCAATTCTTATTTGCCTTTTCAAACTCTGAATATATGTTATCTTGTTGGAAAATATTAGAAAATTAACAGCACTGGACACAGTACAGTTCCCTTAAAAAGAAAATCATATAAGCAACAACAACAAAGCGGAATTAAAAAGCAAGTAATTTATTTTTACCAATTAAGAGTATCTAGAGTATTTTTTAGAAAACCCCAACAATTGCAGAGCAACATTTACACAAAGCAACTTTTTCTTTGGATAATAAAGGTTTAAGATATCATTATCAGAAGACATTCTCCTAAAGTACTAAATACCATACACATAATTTTCTGAAATTTGGATTCAGTTACTGTGTGGTGGTATTTACTCATTCTTAAAGTATCCATACAAATATCCACTGTGCCTCTGAATATAAAATATGTGTGCATGGGTATGGCTACTCTGAGAATCATGAGCACAAAGCAAAATGCATATTCATGCTCAGATCTACTATTTACTTTAGTAATACTAGTTATTTTTATATGGACCAATTTTCCATTTCCAGAAATTACACTCCAAGAAATCACTTAATGAAAAGGGTTTAACATGGTATTTGGACAATACAGGAGGTATGTCAATACATGTTAAAGTGATCTGCCCAATAAAGAAGAAATGGCTAGCAAAAATTTTTACATCTTTATTTCAACATTCATGCTGTTTCCATGGAAGATCTGATATATTAACCCTAGAATTTAATTCTGCTTTCACAGTTTTGAATACCATGCCTATCTATCCAACTTCCAGGTCCTTCTGGAATTGCTAAAAAATGTTCCAGGTTATTCTCGCATTCAACAAGAACCTCTTTTTTACTTTGTGATTTAGTAGGGAACAGAAATGTGACAGAGTGGAAAAACAAAACAAAAAAAGCAAAACAAGCAACAACAACAACAAATAAAAAAAAAACCCAACTCCAATCTTCTAACAACATCATTTAGAGTTTTATTGAGAAAGTATCGCCAAAAGACTGTGCTACCCTTTTCCACTATTACAGAGGTATAATATAAAAATGTAAGAACACAGTGTTCATGCAAAGATCAGAAAAAGCAATTGGAAAAGGGAACAGTGACAAAAACAGCAGCAGCAGCCAAATAAACCAGAAATGCCAGCCAAATAAGGTAGGCTCATGTGCAATGACTTCACTTTGCAAGTGTTAAAAGACAGTCTACGTTTTTTTTCCCTAAGTGGTTCAAGAAAGGCAGCATACTTTTTTATTCTCTTGCCCATCATGCCTTGAAATCAGAGTCCTGACCTAAAACAGATTAAAATGTTTTCAGACCAAATCACCATTCCAACTAGGCATGTTTCATGGCTCCTTAACTCCCTAGTACATTTCTGGAGTGACTTGGAACATCCTTTCATGTATCAATCTCCTTAAAGTAGTCCTTAGGGCTTAAAAGTGCCACCTAGGGCCAGCTACAATGTGTTCAAGCAAGACTTGGTTAAAAAGAGTTTATTCAGAAAGTAAGAGAAAGCAGCAATTGAAATGAAATGTACCGAACAGCCGGCAGACTGCCAAATGTTGGTGTATAACTAAGTCTTCCCTTCCTTCCCAACTAAGGACAGAAAATGTAGTTAGACAGGCCATAGTGATTAGTTGAAAAATACACTAAAAAGCGTTCATGTCCTATTTTTCCCATAGGCAATACATTTGTCCTAAAGTAGGGTCTGGGGGCTAAAGTCCACCTTACAAATTAAAGGAGGAAAGGGATTGTTTTGTTGTAAGTTTGAACAGTTTAGCCCGACCCTAGGTGAGACAGAAGGCAATTTTCACCTCTCAAAGAAGGTCAATTGCATTTGCCAAGGCACAGCAGATCGTGAATAGGACTTTAATTGTCATCCAGTATGACCTTCCCCCAGAACAGGAGAGAATCATGCTGTTTAAGGATATCTGCAAAGACCAGAGACAAAAAATGTCAGCTTTCAAGCACATCTTTGGCTGAAAAAAGAACATTTGCAAGAATAATATTCTGCTAAATGATGTAGCATAGAGGGATTCCAGAAACTAGGCTGAAAAACCCCAGGTTTGTGCCGTTTAGGGACTGCAAAAATTCCTACAACATCCAGTAATCCAAATCAGCAATTCTTTAGTTCAAGGGATTTATTTTTTCTCATCATTTAGGTAGGGAACAAATAAATTGAGTAGAAAACACCTAGAAGAAACATCTCTGACTGAAGAAACATAGGGCTGATGTATCAGGTTCACACTACCCTTCATAATGTAAGGAAGAGGAATTTGTCAGCATAAATAAGAACCTTGCACAGAAGCCCCTGAATAGTTCAGAGGTTCTAGCTATTGTTAGCTGTGTATGGATCCCCAGCAGGGCTGTTGTAACTGACTTAAAGGAAAAAGTTGATGGCTGTTGGACTAGTCCTTATCAAAGCAGAAAATATGGAAGGTGAGGAAATAACTTTAAGACATTCTCTTTTTTTTCCTGTAAATATTGACATTTTTATAAGAAGAATGGGCACTGAAGATGGAGAATTGCACTGTATTTTAAACAACACATTTGAATTTCTTGCACCCAATTTCATCTGTGTATTTCTACCTATTTGTTTGAAACTCCACAACCAAGAGGAATATGTCTTTTTCCTGGAGAAATACACTTAATAAATTAAAGAAAAAGTTGATTAAGCTTTCCCCTATTCTTCAATAAAACCAGCTTGCTATGGAAAGGCATGTATTCCCTTACTGTACACAAGGAAAGATACAGCTCACTTAATCCATTGAGTCTGTATCTCTTTAGTGCTATTTGTAGAACTAAATCCTCATTGTATATTGAATTCTTCAGTAAATGGGACCACCAGTTTACTATCAATCAGATTTAAAGTGGGCTTGGGTTACTATGGTTTTGCTTTCCCTGAAGTGTTAGAAACTGCTGGTTTGTGATATTAATCCAGTATTGGTTCATCCCAGGTCCCCAATCTAAAGTTTTGTTCAATAGAAACAAATTGAAGCCTTCAAGATTGAGATACTTCAGCTGAGATACATCAAAGCTGTGACCTCAAAACTCTGCAGTGCCAAGGGATAGCCTAGAATCAATGGTAATTCTCTGGTAGACAGCTGGGATCTGAGGGTCACCCAAGGACAGAGACAACCAAGTCTCCAAGGCTGCAGAGCAGCACTATGAAAAGGGGCCTGAGGGTCCTGGTCAGTGGCAAGTTAAACATGAGTTACCAGTGCCCTGGCAGCAGGGCCAACCCTCTCCTCGGGGACATCAAGCACAGCATCACCATTGGGCAAGGGAAGGGATTGTCCTGTTCTGCTCTGCACTGGGGCAGCCTCACCTCGAGTGCTGGGGGCAGCTTTGGGTGCCACAATGTAAGACATTAAACTATTAGAGAATTCCCAAAGGAGAACAACAAAGAAGGTGAAGGGTCTGGAGAGGAAGCTGTATGAGAAGCAGCTTTGGTCACTTGGTTTGTTCAGCCTGGAGAACAGGAGATTGAGGGGAAATCTCACTGTGATCTTCAACATCCTCATGAGGGGAAGCAAAGGGGCAGGTACCAATCTCTTCACTCTTGTGCCCAGTGACAGGACTCGAGAAAACAGCATGAAGTTGTGTCAGGGTAGGTTTAGGCTGGATATTAAAAAAGGATTTTCACCCAGAGTATGGTTGGGCACTGGAATAGGCTTCCCAGGAGAGTGGTCACAGCACCAAGCCTGACAGAGCTGAAGAAGCATTTGGACAACACTGACACATGGTGTGATTCTTGAGATGTCCTGTGGGTGACCAGGAGTTGGACTTGATGACATCTTCTGATGAATCATCAGAATCAGCAGACTCACCAGAGTGATGAGTGCCTTCCAATTCAGCATATTCTATGATTTTAAGTCCTAAAAAAATTGAAACCAATTTGGTACAGGATACGAAAAAGGGTTAAGATAATGGTTGAGTGTACAAAGAGGTCACAATACAGAAAAAAGAAAAGCTCACCAGATCAAGTAGATACAATGAAGTAAATAAGTAAAAATGAGAAGACTAATACCACAGATGACTGTCAGAAGGCTTCTGATGACACAGCTGACACTATGAGTAGGAAGCAGTGAACAGAATGGTGGGTGATGAAAGATGGGCAGAGAAAAGATGGGAACACAAAAGGAAAGTTTCATGTCTTAATGTCTGAGAAAATTTTTAGATCTAGAAATAGAAACAAAGCAGAAGCATTGCTCAAAAACAGGGAGCTTGAAATATAAAGTCTAACATGGGTACTCATTATTAACTAGCTGCTCTTGTTTGTTAAACTCATGAAAATGTGCCACAGGGAAAATTTTTAGCATAACTTTTAAACATTAAACTTTATCTACACACTACAGTTATTTTTGCACAGTTAGGCAGTTACACTTTGTTTTCCTCCTTTTTTTCCCTTTCTTTTCTTTTCTGTGCTGCCTTCCAGCTGCATTTTTTCTCACAAGCATCTCATAATCCATTTATTCAATGAGGCTTATGGATATGATGGCTTAATAATCTCTCCATAAAAAAGCAAAGGCATGAGAACTGTCATATACAATGCAGGGCAGTATCTTCAGCTTCAGCCTACTCCTCTTGTAATTCTGTTGTGTCTCTGTCACCTGCTATGTAAGTTATGCAGCCAGTTCTTTAAAACAAGCACCTCACCCACATTGGTAAAAGGGTGGAAAAGTCCTATATGGAAAAAAATGCATTAGGCCAAGAGCCATTATAGTCAAACAAGTAACTCACTGGAGAAGAAGTAACTTAAGTCAATAAGTGGTTTTGAACCTTTAGTTCTCAGTGCAAGAGACTACCCAACAGAAGTCTAACCCTGCTGTGGAGGAAAGTAGACTGGTACAACTGCTGTCCTTGGACAGATACATGATCAAAAGGGAACTTATAGACCTTAGCTGTCAATGCTTTACTGGGTCTGTCAGACACAGAAAAGCTTCCTAAGGAAGAGCCTCACCCTTGCTAATTTAAGATTTCAGGTTTGTTCTAATTTAGTGGTAATCTACAACACTAGCTGTATGTGGTGTATCTTTGTTAAGACGACTTTCTCTGAGTCTGTGGCAGTTGCAGTTTCCTTTTTGTCCTTATTAAGTTATAATTTCCATTTCTCCAAGCTCAACCAAACCTACAGTTAAGCTGGCACTTAGGATTTACATGTACATATAAAATTTCTGCATTCAATAAAAGGACGTGTAGGTCAGTTTTAACATTTTAAGATTAGTATCAAATATATGCTGATTGATACAAGTTTCAGAATGATGACTCATTTTTCAGGTTTTGCTTCAGTCTTCTTTTTCCTTCAGTCCTACAGCTTGAGAGATAGCCTTTAACTTGGGAATGAACATTGTGCTGCATGCAATACAGTTGTCATGATGTTTATGCAAATAATAATAGTATGAGGTGACAGAAAGAAGCATGAGGAGACAAGAAGAGATAGGAAAAGGACAAAGACACCCTGTGTTTCACTCTATGCTCATCCCATATACCAGAATTTTTTTGTTTTCTGCTTTTGAAATTTCTCTCAAGGTGAATACATATTAGTGAATAAGAAAACAATTATTACTAATAAATATTAATAAATTATACTAGGATAGGAATTAAGAAAAATATTTATATTTTAGTTCTCTAAGAAGCAACTGCACAAATAGAACAAGTCCACCACTTGTTTCAATGTGGACAACTTGCCAGCCAAGATACCTGTGACTAAAACTTAACTTTTTCAGTGCACTATAATGTTAGTGCAATGTTTTACTAGAGAGGCTGAAAAAATTAATCTATTTTTGATTCATTTAGTTAAATGCCATATTCAGTGTACCTCTTTCTCTAGTGATAACTTCTGTCTAACAAATATACCTAATTTTTATCATCATCTATTGATAAGATAAATACCAGCTTGTGCACTGACTAAAACTGACCATGCGAACTCTCACACTGTATATCTCAATTAATTTTGCTGCTGGTAAAATGTACTTTAATCCTTATTTTTCCACAGCCGTCAGTTCCTCATTTTTCTTCATATATCTTGGTGACTCTTCTATATTTTTTTTCTTATTGGAAGAAAAAAAAATTTCATTGATTTCTTGAGATGATTCAAGTTTTTTCACACATTAGGTGCACCTGGCTTAGACACATACAACTCCTTTTATAATACCTGTTATCTCTTTTAAAGTCTCAGATGGCAGAAAAAACACATGAGCTATTATTTTTATTTCTGAGCATTGGGGAGGCACTCCTGCACTACGGTGCAGGGAACTACTTAAGTACCTGGGCATAGAGATGATCCCATCAGCCTCTCCAACAATTCAAGCCTCTCCTTGGGTGACTAATAATAACACCAGTTAAGAACAGTACATAAAAATGAGATTTATTCTTTCCTCTCTAATCATGATTAAAGTAGAAGGGTATTTTTCCTAAGACTATTAGTTGTATCCTTTTGCCTGCAAGTCACATCTCTGAAGCAATTACTTATTGACATATAAGTCTAAATCCTAAGTACACCTTCTATTCATACCCTCTGTGACCCTCCAGCAGCCTGCAGACTGCCACTGCATATTAAGAAACTCTGAGCCTGAACAGAGGAAATAAGTAAGTTCTTCTCTCCTTTATCCCCTGTACAATGATGTTTTTCTCTCTGTTGAAAGGTCTCTGCTACATCTCAAAGCTGCATGCCTCATCCATCACAAAATGATTCATTTTTCTTTAAGAAGGTTGATCAAATACCTCAGTGACTTTAAGTTTTACCTTTTTTGAAAATAAAACGCTTATGTACAGATTTTTTTTTTCCTGGAAATGAAATTACCCAGGATCACAAAGTATATTAGAAGAAAAAAGGTAAAAACCAAAAATGTTTCAAAGATATAATGTAGCATCCCATTTAAGTGAGAAAATGTCCCAAAGGAACTGCTGGTGTTCTCATGACCAGATAAAATCTGAGGATATTTAAGAAAGAAGAAAAGCTCCAAAATACTGCAGAATGTACTCATCTTCTTTACATCCTGTCTTGATCTTCTGTACAACAATCACGGAAAGTTTGGGACAGGATCCAAATGGTGGCATTCCCCTGAGGCAGATGGGACAGCAGGATTTCTACAAAAAAAATTGAATTACTGACTTAAAAATTGCTAACTCTGACATGGATTTTTTTAAAAAAAGGAGTGTTCCCAAAGCATTTTGGACAAAATATTCAGAAGAGCAATGAATATGCACAACATTTTGGAGGAAATGGCTGAGCCAGCAAACACCAGCCTACACTGCTTCACAGTAAATGGGTTCCAGAGAGTGCCGTGCTTTTTGCATTCACTCAGTGACAGATCAGTCTAGAGAATGGTAGCATCTGGATGAGGGCAGATGGCTAAACTGTCAAATAATGACATTTTACAAAATTTCAGCAGTCTAAGCACAATATGGTTCCAATCCCAAAGGCAGACAGGTAAACAATGGTGCAGAAGTTATAGCACTAGCACATAAGATTATTGATTATAATTATTCTAGGGGAAAGAATTCTTGTCAGAAGATTAAGCTGACAGGAAGATTGAGAGTTCTCTCAGAAAGAATTAGGTGACATCTCCCATGTTTTGTTCATCCATCTATTTTGCTACATTTTTACCTCAAATGAGCTTCTTGTGATGTGCTAAAATAACATAAACCTTTCAGGGTAAAGATGTTCCAATCCACCATTTTTCTGCAATTAATCTTTCACTGCTAAATTTTTTATTCGGTTTCAGAAATTCACTATGAAGTCAGGGATAGCCATTAAGAGAAATCTTTGCCCCTAGAACCAGAATGCACTTGGATCCAAATAATCTTATCTTAATTGTTTAGAGGAGGAAAATCATACCCAAAAATACCAAAAAATAGTAGCTGATCCTGTGGAGACAAGCTAAAGTTCACTCAGTTGAACTTACATAAAAGCAAAATTTAAAGTTTTGAATAGTCCCACCTAAATCTGTGTAAAATCAAACTTCTGTAAAGAACAAGGAAAAAGCCCTTTTTTGTGTGTTTGTGGTAACTGACATGTGTTTTGGAACTGAAGTCACAAAATGGACAAGTTAAGGGAGGATTCTTCGATTTTCTGTTGGAATTTCTGTTCCTTTTATAGAGAGGTCACAGCAAGGTACTTTAGCAATGAAAAGTGAATCATAGCCTGTAGTCCATAGCATCATTCTTGAAGAGATAAGGGAAGAGTCTGAGCCGAATTTTTTTACATCTGTCAACAAACACTGACACCATTAACTATGCAGTTATGTAAGAGACAGTGAAGCCTTACAGAAGTGACTGAGGGGTTCTTCTTTCTCTGTGGTGCCTTCTCCTTTGCTTAATGTGAATTTGTTCCTCAGCTCATTATATACTGGAATGTGTAGTTTTGGAGGTTGCCAGTCTGTCACCTGCCTTGTTAAGCATTTGGTTACCATGCTCATACAAGCCCTTCCCCTGAGAATGGGAAGAGACCTGTGAAGGGCAGAACGGCAGGAAGATAGACAAGCCTATCAAAACAGAAAGGGCTGGAGGGGGGAAAAGAAAAGAGCTGTTCTGCTGGAAATAATAATAATATTATAAAGTTTTCATCTGCTTTTCATTAAACTCCTATACATAAATTTCTGTGCTTTATAGTGCTTGACAGAGGTGATAAAATTACATGGATGGTGTGAATTAGCTGAAGTTCAATCTAAATAAAACCAAAATAATACTGATTGGCAAAGGAAAGACTTTAAAATACTAAGGAGGAAAGGTATCTGTTTTTTAAAATTGTATCTTATTGCTGGTATGGCTCTTAATGAGCATTTCAGACTAGGTTCACTTTTTTCTGAGTTCATACTGGGCAACAGTAACTCAGAAGCTCTTACTATTCCTCTCAGATTCTTCTCTTACCATTTTTATTGACACAGGGAAAATACTGAAGATATCTTTAGGAAAGATCATTCTGCTTGGATATATCACAGCAATATCCATAGCTTTGCCATCTGCAGAACAGAATTACCTAACCTTGGTGTGTGTTGATCACTGTAGTTGAATGATGTCAATGCATGCATCAATGCACATGCTATTAATTACGTAATAGTTTAGAGCCAGAGTGCTAGTTGTGAATTAAGTGACATTAAACAGTGAGGAATCCTTTTTCCCTTCGTAGTTTTGTTTTCACTCTTGACACATGGACTACAACTTCCAATGTTGGAGCCACAGTTTTCTCAAGAAAACCATATTTCTTAGGAATTTCACTTTCTCAGTAGAATCCCTGTTGTCTAAAATGGGACTTGAACTTTCAGATTTACTTTGAGGGCAGATGCTTAGGTGATATCACTCTACCTTAGCTGTATACAATGAAGCAAGCCCCAGATTTTCTGGGTTTTTGCACCAGGGAATGAGGTTTATTTTTCAAGTACACAAATTCAGATTTAGCTATCTATAAATGATGGATTTGAGTTATCTGCTTCTTCAGAAGAATTAGGGCAAGGTTCTATAGCATATATCCAGCACATATCTATATATATAACTTTGCTTGTATTAACAATTAGTTTTTTGGTGAGCATAGTATTTATGGTATGGAGTAAATGCATGTTTTAACTCTGATAGTAAGAGTTACAGAATCTGCCTTTTACAGTATCATGGATTTTAGAAGATTTTACTGGCTATTCATGGAAGAGCCATTGAATACGCTGTTAGATATGTTCATTGTGTGCTTGTTCTTATAAAGAATTTTGGTATTGATTACAGAGCCTTCTGTCTTCTGTGGTGAGCATTAAAATTTCAAAGCCATCATCCAAAACCTAAATTATGAAGTAACATTGATCATTCTTCATATGCTCTGTGTATAATCACTCTCATAAGGTAATGTTACAGCTTGTTTCACATTTTACTGATTTTCTTACTCTGAAATCCCTAATTTTTTTTTCTTATTTCTAAATTAATTTACAACCTCCTTTTAGGGAAGTTGAATATGCAATTTCATTCTTACAGACCAAAAGAAAATAATACTGACAAAGAAACCAAAGAGTGATTTAATACATCCCCTTCCCAAAAAGAGAGCAAACTATAGCTGAAGTACTAAACACTACCATTTGTCTAAGCTTTTTTTAAAGCCTTGCATGACAGAAATTACACAACCTGCCTTGGGTAATATATTTCTACAATCAACTACCTTTACTTCTTTTACCTGTCCTAAATGTCACTAGCTGCAATTTAAGCCCTCATGGACCTCTTACTTCAATTAGAAGTGGGATTCAACTATCTCTACAGATCAACCTAAAACCAAACTTCATGAATCAGCTTTAAAATCCCTTCCAGACTACAAATAAATTGAAAATAAAAACATGCATATACTGGATATAGGTCCTGCATTTCATGGTTTCACACAGCAAACCAGGGACAAACACCACGGTAGGCAATAGCAGAGTAACTTTTTTTCTATGTTACTTTTCCTTAAAATAGAAAGAGATTAAGCTGCTCGTGTATAAATATTTAAGTAAATAAACTGTCATCAACTCAGCAATCAAACTGTGAAAATGTGGAGGTGGGATGAATCCAAAACTACATAGCCATAAGTTAATTCATATTCATAATCTAAAACTTTTCATATTTAAAAGGATTTGGAACATATAAACGTCCCAGGGGAAAAAAAATAAGAGAAATATATGCTCGATAAGGATACCAGGCTGTAACATCAGAGCAACTGGCTAACAGAAGCATGTATTTTGGGGAATTTTGATGAGGCAGCTAAGTTATTTATACATGGTACTAAATAATGACATGCCCATATTTAGATACAAAAATACTAGAACCTTATGAGATCTAGTTCCTGTCTACCAACCACACTACCCAAAGGAATCAAAGCAAGTTGCAGGTGCACCTTCAAATTTGAAAATTCTCCTAGAAAAGGAGAACTAACTGCCATACCACACTGCATTAGCTCTGTGTGTGAACTTTCAACTTATCCCTTCAAGTGTACCAGACTATGGGGGAGATCTGATATATTAAAACATTACTAGAGACCTGTTTAAGCTTCCAAGATTGACTTGAGGTGTCTAGTTCAGAGCAAGCTGAATTGCACACATTTATTGCTGTAAAAAGCTAAGGACAAATAAAAGAAACAAGGCAAGTTCATTGTAGAAATATATTACCTAAGGCAGTTTGTGAAATTTCTGCCATGCAGGGCTTTAACAAAAGTTTAGACAAATGGTAGTGTTTATTACTTCAGCTATAGTTTACTCCTTTTTTGGCAAGGAGATGCATCTTGATCTCATGCCTTGGGGCACAGGAGTGGATCACCTCCCATCTGGATGGGCCTTTTCCCACAACATATGTCACTATGAGGTCAGCAGAGCACAGTTAAATGAATTTTACTTGCCCCTGTCATTTTAATGGACAGTTTCCAGAGGCGTGAGGTAGGTTTGGAAGGAACAGTGGTCCACAAAACAGCTGTAATGAACATATCAGGTGAAAAAGTCCATTAAAAATGTCAAATGCCAATGTCAAGTAAAGAATTTTTTTTTTATCACGTGATAAAACAGGTAGAACTTATATTCATTATCAGAAAACCCTAACAGGAAATCTAATTCCCTCAATTAATTTATTGAATGAGTAGCATGAAAGCCTGGGTCACCAAAGAAGTCTGAATTGCTGGAAGGGGAGACAAGAGGAAGCTACTGATTTAACCTAAACACTGTGCAGAACCTTTATGATGATGTAAATTAAGGACAATGCTTCATTAATAAACATTATTTGCTCTAATTCAGTATCTTTGTAAGAATGAAAAACAAAAGAATTTATTCATTTTAGTAATATCTCTCTTTAGACAAGGTGAGTTTATCAAAACAAATAAATCTATTAAGAGCATTTAAAGGAATGTAAAACTGTTAAATACTTTGTGTGGATGGGGACTGCTTAAAGACACCGGGTTTGATGCTTAGAGTAATTGTACACTGCTTACAAAAAAAGACTTTTTAAAAGAGGATAAAAAATGATGACAGAAAAAAAAAAAAAAGATGAGATGAACAAAGAAGACAATAGAATTTAAAACACAGCCTGTGGAAAACAAAAATCTAAATAAGGAAAATAGGAGGAAAAAAAAAGGAGCATAACACTTGGAAAGTTAAATTTAAAACCATCACACAACAGTCAAAACAAAATAATTGGAAACTCCAGGCAGAGGCGTAAAACTAATAAATATTTTCCTTAAACATGTTTAAAACAGAAAGCTTGTCAGTAAGATGACAGATGTGATCAAGGTGCAAAGAGACTCCAAAAAAGGCAAAGTTGTAGCAGAAATACTAAATAAATTCCTAGTACTTGTCTTCATATTGGAGGGTAACTTATATTTGGGGGATACTATCTTGAACTTAAAGTTAATAGGAGAAGTTTTAGAAGAGAGCAGTAAAATAAATAGCAACAAATTTCTGAGACCCAGCACTATGAAGCCAAGTTCTAAAAGAATACCATATTGGTGAATTATAAACTCTGCTTGCAAGTTAAAATTAAAACTGACTTGCTACCAAAGGAATAAAAAATGCCATAAGGATGAATGTGTGAATCTTCATACCAGTCTGAATTCTTTAGTTAGCAAATTTGTTGAAATTAATATGAAGAATAAAATGAGTAGACATATGGATAAATGTGATATAATTGTGAACTGGGAGCAAAGCTCTTGCAGCAGTAAGTGCAACTCCACAAATTGTTAAGCACATTAAGATGGATTTCCCAATATTTTAGGACAGCATTGCTAGAGAGTCAACCCTGTCACATAACCCTGAGTAAATGGCTGAGTTCAGCAGTGAGTGGAGACAGGAATTTGCCTTTCAGAAGCACAAATTAGCCCAAGTGCAGAGGTGTGCTGATGCATCTGTTGAGTCTCATAATGGGTGAGAAACAATTCTGCAAAAACTTGAGGTGCTCAGCATCATATTTTATTGCCCATTGTAAACCAGATGTCGGTGAAATCAGGACAGCTGTGAGTAAATACAGCAAAACACTATGAATACCTCTTCTTCAGGGACATATGCACAGTCAAACTGGTGCCCATACTTAGAAGAACTAAGTTGTGTAAAGTCCATGAAAACCACATGAGCAATCTTAACCACTTGACTCAATCACAAGTGGCAGGATGTGACCCTTCAGAGAAACTTTTCAAGAGATTCTTGCATGAAACACACTGTCATTACAGACAAGTGGGTCATGGACTGCATCAATCCTACCTGGCTGAGGTAATGTAAGATATTCAGAAAGTCAGAAGATTATCATGCTAGGAAGCCTTTAGAATAACAGCAGAGAGCAAAAGGGAGGCCAGCGGCTCAACTGTCCATCAAATAATAAACTGGTTTCTATTTCCAACAGTTGAACTGATTTTCTGCTCTTGTCATGAGCAAAGGCAGGGCTACATAGTAGGGTGTGCAAAGACCCACCACACAGCCTATTTGTTTACTGTCTTCAGCAATGTTTAGTAAACCTCTGTGCATTAAATTGACAAAGCAGGAAAAATTTGTGATGATACACCAGTGGTCAGCAAGCCATCCCTTAAAGAAAAACACTGCTGATAAGATAAACAACTTGTGAAGTACTTAATTACAATATTTCATACTCATTTAGCCATCTCCACATCACAGCACTAACAAAGTGGATTTCAAACAGGAAGAAAGACTCCTTCACACAAGCCCAGAGGGCTAATTATAAAATAGCAACCTACTTTTTTTTTTGGTAGCATTTTTTTTTCCAGTAGAATTTATTGAGCTCATTACCAAGCTGCTTATGAAGTGATTTGAAATGAGGCAACATTAAAGCATTCTGAAAATCCCTTGTACTTAGTCATCTTGACACTTTGTTTGAACTTGAAGCATTAATATGAAATAACTGCAGCAGCCTCATATTCCTGATTCTATTGTTTGACAGTGCATTTAAAAGCTAAAAGATGATATGATCAAGGATTTTTAATCAGCGCAGTAATTTGTAGGAGTGTCTTAAGTATTCATAACTTTGAAAAGACCAAAGGAACACCAATGTGAGAAACAAGGCAGGTACGGTACATGTCAGACTAGAATAACACAGCAATGTGAAACCAGGAGTACAAGCAGTGCTGGAACTGAGGGGTTTTTATTGCTTTTTACAGGCAAGACTGAAAATTGAAAGATACACATCAAAGCCACTAAAGAACTCCGCACATTGTACCTTATTAGCCTGATTTTACCTTCTGTAATCACATTATATAATATGCATCACCAGATTAACCTGCTTGGGGTCAGCAGAAGGGCCATCATAAATATTTTTGAAGTGAAGCCTGTGAAGGTTTTCAAAGTGGTAAAAAAATTTACAGAGAGGAGTAGTAAAATCCATGGAAATCTATAGCATATTAAAGTGAAATCTGTGAATAGCTTTGCTTTTCATCGTTCCCCCCACACGCTACCATGCATTAATGTTTGAACTATTAATTAGAGCCAATGGAAATGCTTCTGTTGAAAGAAAGAGTTTAAGATCATCCTTTTGCTCTAACTGCATTCTAATGTTATGCCTACCTTATTACAAAGCCTTTAAAGGAAAGGGCACAAAAAAGGGTAAAAAATGGGCACTAATAGTACAAACACTGAATATATCGCATTGGGGTCTCTCCCACAAAAGGGGCAGAATCCCCAAATGTAGTTTACAACAAAGAAGGAGCAGATTTCAGACAAATGCATGCAACAAGGATACAAGAAGCTCCCTCCTTCCTCCAGTATTTTTGGGTGTCAGAGAGAGAGTGATTCAAGCCCTTTGTGGGGTGTGCTCTGAAATGAGATCTCAGCAGAACAGCTTGAACCTGCAATCCTCAGCAGCTCTCTTAGCATGCTTGATGGCTTCTTATGCACAGCCTTAAACTAATAAGGAAACACCGAGATAGATGTGTTAGTCTGTAAGCTGGAAAGAATTCATTGGCTAAGCAAGATCTTGCCGAGTCATTACTTGGAGACCCCCCGAGGAATTCCCATGCAGTTTATAGAAATGGTGTAAGGGCCCTGTTTTTCAAACCTTCACAGTTCTGTTAATAAAAGTGATGCCTGAGGGAAAAAAAAGCATAGTCCTTAAAAAGCCAATATATTGGAAAAAAAAGAAAAATAAGGGGAAAGAAGCAAAGCAGAAAGGAATAGGAAACAAATAAAAATGCAATGGCTGGCCAGGTGCAACATTTGCATCTCCCCACCTGTTTAACTGCTCTCTGGCTGGAGAATTTAGCACTTGATCTGAAAGGTGACTTGAGGAAGGATTTCAAGAATAATGAGGTGTTGCTTTTTTCATCATAATTCGAAGTTTTGTGGATGTTTTCACCAACTAGGACAGCAGCTTCCTCCTTTAGATTCCTTATAGTAAAGGCATGCTATCATGTGGATCAATTTACAGTGGCATTTGTTATCTTAATGAGCATTTTGATGAAACTCTGAAACAGTGATGGGATGTCAGAGTATGGGTTGCATTTTTGAAGTTGTTTCCTTATTCCTTGAGAGACGAGATGAAAGATCTCTATGTTGTGTTAAAGAAACAAGCATATTTAAAAAGGGAGGGGCCAGAGGATTTCAAGAAAATATTCATTTTGTGTTGCACATTGATTTTTTGTGAGAGCAGATACAACAGAGGTGATAAACTCATACCTTTTTGCTACTGTTCCTTTGATTTTCATCCACGTGGTCTTCCCTATGAATGTGATTAAAAGCTGTGACCATCTTTTAGCTCAGTAAAGTGACAGTTTTAGCTCAGTAGCTGGAATGAGAACTCTTTTGCCAGGTTTCTTCTCTGTCAGTTACAGAATGGTGGTACAACATCAGATCTACACTGTTGCCAATTATGCCCTTCCGTAGTAAGGAAAAACAAAGATATTCATAAATATTTTGTTGTCAGTTCAGCTTCTTATGTTTTTCTAAACAGAATTTAAAGATATGGATTTTTATTTCATAATTCAGGAAAACACGACCTTAACTTTAAGCCCTATTATATTCCTTTTGCACTCAAAGCAAATATGTGTTGTTTAGTAATGAATATGACTCATTTTTATATTTGTTTTCTGCTTTCAAAGCAAAAAATGTAAACATGAATAAAGTTACCTATTACACATCTACTTACTCGCAGAAAGGTTAAAATAGTACCACAACTTACACAACAGAAAGAAATATTTTTATCTTATGGCGTGGGTTTAATTGGCTATTTTCCTTTGTGAAAGTTACAGTTTGTTTCATTTGTACTCCTTTGTGTGTTTTCCACACTTCAGCATCATATTTAGAACATATTTAGCTCTTTGATTTCACTTCTTAAGGGGAGAGCTAGAGTACCTATCATCACTCACAGATCCCAGGGAGAAATATGAATTATATAAGAAGGGGTTATCTTCTGGATATGAGGTGGTATATCTCCTGATTTTAAAAGGGAAGTTGCTGTTTCAATGAGTTATCCAAAGTTATCTACAACACTGCTGTTGCTTAAAACCATTTTCTTTTTTTCCAAATGAGATGCTGCCCAGGTCTAACTCAATAGGGTAATCCTTATGCTCCTTTTAATGCTTACTTGAAATACCAAAACTTAAGTTTCTCATTGATCTGGTTACTAAGTTTAACTTGCTGAAGTGGTTGAAAACATAACGCTGGAGTTAGTATATAAAGGTGAAGCAACAGTGAGTTCCCTATGAGTGTAGCAAGCAAATTCTCTGGAGTCCAAAATACCGGCAGGAGCAGAGCTGGAGACAGCATGGACCAGGTTTGCTCCCACTCCAGTTTTCCCCTGACGGGTATGGCAAATCGGGGTAAAAGCACATCCTCAGCTGCTGCCAGCCAAGATAAGGAGTTGCTAGTGAGGAGCTCCACCTGAAAAGTTCATGCTCTCCAAAAAAATTTGGGGGTTGTGGCAGTTGGAAAGATTCCAAATGTGGCCAGCCGGTGGGAGAGGACGGGGCTCAGAGTGTCACTATGGTTGCAGGTGGAAGTATTATCCCAAATAGCTAATCTCTGAGAATACAGAATAACCTGTACCATCCTTTCGTTTTTCAGATCAATGGCACCTAGCATATTTTCCCCAGCCTCACGATCATCTGTTTTCACTTCTGACTTTTATGAACTATGGCTCAGACATTTTAATGAAATTTAGTCATGGCTTTGCTCAGCCTTCGTCAACTGACAGACCAGGAGAGCCAAGACTCATTTTTTAAGAATGTCATCTCAAGCTGAGGCCAACAGTAAAACTAGGTCTCCTGCCTCCTGAGTAAATGTTCCAGAGGCATAGATCCTGCAAAAAAAACAGTCAACAGCACCACCAGCAGCCTGTGAAGTTTGGGCAGAGGTGAATACTGTTAGTGTGCACAAAGAACCCAGCAGAGGGCTTCAAAGGCAGCCCTAGAGCACACCTTTGCTTAGGAACATGATCCAGAGATATGCACCCAAATGTCCTGTTTAAACACCTGTACACTTCCCCATGCACAGTAATAAGACTACTGTCACTTAATCTAGTTTTCAACTCAATTTTCACTGCCTACAGCTTTGCAAATGCAGGAGTAGATTGCACTGAGTTTTTTTACAGCATTCTCTCTCTCATATGCCCATCTTCAACATTCAGGGAAGCACACATTTTACAGTATCAGCTAAGATGCTTTGGAAGGTCCCTAGATTAATGTCTCTCCCCAAATACAATTTTAAACCTTGACCACAGTTCAGGTAGCAGTCTGAGACATCTAAAAGATTTACCTTACCCATTTACGTTTAAGAATCTGGACCTTAAAAACCCTTTTCTAGATTTAAAGGATTTTACCAAAAAAAGAGTACCAGCATATTGCACCACTGATGTGCTGACCAAATGGGAAAAGATGAACTTTCTACTAAAATTAATAAAGCATTCATGAAGGGTAAAAGACACTATATTGGCACAATGGCTTCTAATTTTTGGTTGTTTTCTTTAAATTTTGAGTCTGTGTTGTCACCATACCCTCTTTCTTGCATCTCTTCAGCCACGCAGAAGCACACAATTGCGTATTCTAGAATAAGATATTTACACTGACGATGCTGAGTCCTTGTCAAGAAGTCAACTAGGAGTCGAAACATCTACTGGAAAAACTTTTAAATACCCTTAACAATCTCAGCCTAGGCATCTGAGCATAATGGTGACTATAACCACAGCAACCAGGATGCCAAGGTTAATTTAGTTTCGGAACCAGCAGAGCTATATAGGAGAGTTTTGAAGGAGCAATGAAAGGCACCACCAGTCTGGTTCATTTAAAATCATCTGATCTTCTTTCTAGTTAAACATTATATGAAACCTTTTCCAGCTCAGAGAAAAAAAAAGGCTCAAGAAAATAACTCTCCAGCTGGTTTTTGCTGATAACTAGAAGCACTAGGAGAAAGCTGTAACTGCATTCTCCAGGAATTCCTGACTACTAGCCAAAGCAGCACTCTGTATTATAAGACTGTAACAAGACTCTTCTAAATAATATTGTAATTCATGCATGAAGGCACTCTCATATATGTTTCATAGCTAATCTTGCTTAAAATGCGTATCTGTTTTGCAACTTGTACAGATACCTGATATGAATCTAGAGAAGTACATAATTTTCAGTTTAAGCTATCTAAAGGGTGGGTATTCAGAACTGATAAAAGCAAGTAAAGTTATGTCTTCCTCAATCTCTCTTAACACAACAGACTGTAAAAATTAGAATGGGGCTAAAAAACTTTCTGTTTTTGTCCAAGAGTGGCTCCACAAACTCATGTACAGAAATAATCTTTGAAAGCGTGTTTGCATGTAAGTTCAGTTATGTCATATTCACCATTTTGACCATTCTTTCAGACTATTGCTTACTGCTCCCTCCTTCCCCTAAGAGAAAGGACTTTGTGATATAGCCTATTGGTAAGACAAAGATGAATAGAACAGAATAGAATAGAATAGAATAGAATAGAATAGAATAGAATAGAATAGAATATTTCATTTGGAAGAGACCTTCAATGATTATGTAGTCCAACTGCCTCACCAATTCAAGACTGACAAAAATTTAAAGCAAGTTATTAAGGACATTGTCCAAAGGTCTCTTTAACACTGGCAGCTTTGGGGTACTGACCGCCTCTCTAGGAAGCCTGTTCCTGTGTATCCTCTTGGTAAAGAAATTATTTCTAATATCCAGTCTGAACCTTCCCAGGCACAGCTTTGGATCATTCCCGTGCTTCCTATTACTGGGTGCCAGGGACAAGAGATCATCAACTCCCTTTCCGTTTCTCCTCCTCAGGAAACCGTAGCGAGAAATGATTTTTCCCCTCAGACTTTTTCTCTTGAAACTAGACAAGCCCAAAGTCCTCAGCCACTCTTTATAGGACATTGCTTCCAGCCCTTGCACCACCTTTACTGCCCTCCTCTGAACACATTCAAGGACCTTCACACCTCTTCTGGACACATTCAAGGACCTTCCCATCCCTCTTGACTTGTGGGGCCTGGAACTGCACACAGCACTCAGGTGAGGCTGCACCAATGCTGAATACAGTGGATTCACCACCTTTTTGGACCAGCTGGTGTTGCTGTGTTTGATGCATCCCAGGATGGGGATTAACCCTTTGGGCTGCCAGGGCTTAGTGCTCGCTCACACTGAGCCTGCTGTGGGCCAGCATCCCCAGATCCCTTTGCTGGGCTGCTCTCGAGCCACTCCTCTGCCAGCTGTGCCCAGCATTATTCTATTCTAAGTGCAGAATCCAGCATTTGGACCTGTCAGATTTCCTCCCATTAATCATAGTCCAGTGCCCCAATCTATCTAGATCTCTCTGCAAAGGCCTCTTGCTCCTCAAGAAATCGCACAGCACCTCCCAGTTTGTATCATCAGCAAACTTGCTAATGGTGCATTCAACTCCTGCATCCAGATCATTGATAAATACATTGAACAGGACTGGCCCTAGAATTGAACAGAATTGTTCCTAGAAGGAACAGTACTAGGGACTGTTGTGGGCAAACAACTATAGCCCCCACTTATTGTAGTAAAAAGACCCTTTGAGCTCTGCCTTTCAGTCAGTTCCACACTGTCAACCCACAACCACGATTGTGAGGAAATCTCTAGACTTCTTTGACAGAGACTTCTTGGACATTCATTAACAATCACTTGATTGGATCTGATACTTACCTCGAACTCATTATTTTAAAAATCACATCCAAGTTGTCGAAAAACCCAAAACCATTCTAAATAATGAAGTTAATTTTTCTGTCTGCTGTGTATCAGCTCATAACTTGTGCATTTTGTAATCAGCAATCATTTGTATAATGAGTACAACTCTGTTTGTAGGTCACATAACACCTGCTCATCCGAAGAAATATACCAGAGTGCTGTGTCTTAACTGCCCAGAATTTCACTGATACTTTACAACTCAGCTACTATATTTTTCTTATATCTTCATGAACCAATTTCTATTTCAAAGCCATTTCTCCAACTGTTTAATTAGCAACCAGGTAGAGTTAATTAATTAGCTAGTTCAATGTGAGCCATCAGGGGAAGCTGAAATGAAAAAAAGACTCTGTTGCTTCTTCACTTTCAAAAGGACAAAACCTACTTTGCAAAAAATCTTTCAAAAACCTTTTTACTTCCTATGGAAGTGTCTCTGTGCACTGATGAAGTTAAGGATCTATGAACTTTTCCATTATAAACTCGTTTTGGAGCTCCTGTGCCTTCTGAGCACTGGAATAATCCACCTCAAGCTGAAACAGCCTACAAGGTCTGAGCTCAAAGGATTTTTTTTCCTCAGAGAACAGAGCAATTGAAAAACAAAATTCTTCTGTAGGTATGGCAGGGTGGGTTTCTCTTTTTTTCTCACCATTCTATATAACTCAAAACCACTCATATTGTTTTTTTTTCAAAGATGACACTTTGCCACCCAATAACATAAAGGAACTTAGCATCTTGTGCTTCAGTTTAAAAAAAAATAAAAAGAGAAAAGAAAAGGCAGTGGCTGTGCAGCTGGTGACACACCTTGAAATTCAATAATTCTTTGTGAGCAGTAACTGTTCCTCTGCACATCTGATTGCACTGAAGAGCCGTAGGGATCCATGAAGCACACACTTCAGCAATGGGTTAGACTAAGGCAGTCTTCCTGAGATAATATTTTTCAAGCACAGACCAAAACAAATGAATACTGTACTCACACTAAACTGTTCATCCCCTAGTAGCTTCTACAACTGATACTGGCATTTTTTTGAAAACTAGTAAATAAAATGAAAATATTTCTGTGAGGAAGCACTTGGGTAACGAAAAAGTGATCCACAAAGTGTTTCTGCTTAAAACACTCTGAACTTCCCTCCATCAGTTTATGGTTCCATTTCAGACAAGCCTGGAATTGTAAGTATATTTGTTATTGTTCATAGCTATCCACTCTATAAATACTCTTTCATGTCCCAGTGATTTTTCTTCTGGTTCAACAAAATTCTATTGCATTTCAGTCTTCTCTACTTTTTATTCTCTTCTGTATATTCATGACCTTCCTTACATCTGGTTAGTCCCATTTAATTCACCAAAAGAGTAGGAACAGATCACACAGTCATTTTAGGAGTTAGACTCCAAGAATGGGTTTTCTGAAACAGTTTTGGTTTGTGTCAATGTCAAGTTTAGTCTTTTAAAAAACTTAAGTGTGTATTTTTCAGTTATCTCATGTAAAGATATATCCTCTGCTTTATTGCCTCCTTTTCCCACGAAAGCAGACACAGAGTTGGTTGACATCTCAGAATGAGAAGAGGGAACAGGGTGTATCAACATATCCCAGGCAACAGTTTTTAATAGTATTTCTGTCTTAGTATTGCCTTGCATGTGCTCCAGGGCAGATCATTTGCTCACTCAAAAGTTTGAGTTTTTCTTTGTAACAAAAGGACAAAATTCTCATTCCTGATAAATGACTTCAAGAGCTCCAGGGCAATATTCTGTGTTATTATCAAATCTTGCTCTTTCTACTCAACTGGGTATATATTTAAAGTGTTTTTTGAAGCATTTGCACATGATAAGGAAATGTTAAGAATGCAAAACATTTGACTGCAGATGTGCTACTTTATTGTTGCTTTTTCTGGACACATTCCTGTTTCATACACAGGGATGAAATGTAGCCTTAGAAACAGTGTCACAGAAAGGAGGAATCATCCAGTTCACACAATCCATCAGAGTTACTAGATGTCATACAGTAAGAGAATTTCGGAATTCAGTGTTTGATCTCAGTAAGAATAGTATGCATCCATTTATTTCACCAGAATCACACCAGGATTACACTTAGGAAAAGTAGCATTTTATGGTAGAATTTGAACATTTCACAGGAAAAAAAAAAAAAAGTTTGATAGATAAAAGTATTATTTATATGTATGAACTCTCAAAAGAATGTGAGTTATCATGCCTTCATGGGGGTAACTTTTGCAGATCTGACCCTATTCCCTCTCCCAACAGCCAGATGAAGAAGAACGTGAATGCATGGGGTTGCATACTTGACCTTGCTCATAAAATATCCTCTGTAAGGATCAAGCACAATTGCAAGTTATCTGTAGAGGATTATAGAATAATAGAATCATTTAGGATGTAAAAGATTCTTAAGCTCATTGAGGACTTCTGAGTCCACATCTAAACCATATCCCTAAGTGACACATCTGCATGTCTTGAATACCTGCAGGGAGGACGGTTCCACCACTTCCCTAGACATTGTGTTCCAATGCCTGACAATACTTGGTGAAGAAATTTTGCATTTCAGGTATTTGTAGAGAGCAACAGGTCTCCTTTCAGCCTCCTTTTCTCCAGACTAACCAACACCAGCTCCTCATCAGACTTGTGCACCAGACCCTTCACCAGCTTCATTGTCCTTCTCTGGACATGCTCTAGTGCCTCAATGTCCTTCCTGTGGTGAGGAGTCTAAAACTGAACACAGGATGTGAGATACAGGCTCACCAGTGTCAACTACAGGGCAACTATCACTTTCCTGGCCCTTCTGGCCACACTATTGCTGATACAGGCCCAGATGCCACTGGACTTCTTGGCCACCTAGGCACACTCCTGGCTCATGTCCATCTGGGTGTTGACCACGACCCCCAGTCCATTCCCAGCAGGGATCTTTCCAGCCACTCTGCCCCATGCCTGTAGCACTGCATGGGGTTGCT
Source organism: Drymodes brunneopygia (assembly GCA_013400955.1). Taxonomy (NCBI): domain Eukaryota; kingdom Metazoa; phylum Chordata; class Aves; order Passeriformes; family Petroicidae; genus Drymodes; species Drymodes brunneopygia. Next base: position 20,942 of record VZTZ01008468.1, on the reverse strand, counting down.
GTGACCCAAATGCAGGATCTAGCACTTTTCCTTGTTGAATCTCAATTAGCCTCAGCCCATTGTTCCAGCCATCAGTAAAGCCTTCCTACCCTCCAGCAGATCAACATTTCCATTCAGCTTGGTGTCACCTGCAAACTGAGTGAGGGTACATTCAATCCCGTCATCCAGATCATTGATAAAGATATTAAACAAGACTGACTCCAATACTGAGACCTGCAGGACACCATTTGTGACCAGCTGCCAACTGATTTTACCTCTGTTCACCATCACTCTCTGAGCCCAGCCATCCAGCCAGATTTTAACCAACGAACAATGCACCCACCTAAGCCATGAGCAGCCACTCTCTGTCCAGGAGAATGTTGTGGGAAATGGTATTAAAGACCTATAGACACCAGCCACAGCCTTTTCGTCATCCACTTATTGGGTCAAGATCAGGTTGGTTAACAGGACTTGCCTTTCCTAAACCCTGGCTAAACTGCTGGCTGGCTCTGCTCCCCAGGTTGTCCTGTAGGTGATGCATGATGGCACTAAAGATGATCTGCTCCAAGACCCTCACCAGAACCAAGGTCAGGCTGACAGGCCTGCAGTTCCCCAGATCCTTCTTCCAGCTCTTCTTGTAGTCACACATCTTGTGACTTGGGTGTCACACTTGTAGACATCCAGCCCACTGGGACAAGTAGTGAGACAAGACTTCAGGTAAATGATTGAAAGTGGCTTGGTGAGCACCTCTGCCAACTCTATCAGTACGCTTGGGTGAATACCATCTCATCCCATAGACCTGTGTGTGTCTAATGATCATTTCCATTGGGTTGTGGGAGCTTCATTCTTCTTCCTGTCCCTGTCTCCCAGCTGGCGGGCTGGGTACCTAAAGAACAGCTGGTATTACTATTAAAGACTGAGGCAAAGCAATACTGCAACCTTTTCCTCATTCTTTGTCACTATGTTTCCCCCTGCATCCAATAAAGAATGGAGATTCTCCATTTATTCCTGATGTATTTCTAGACTCATTTCTATTGTTTTTTAAGTTCTGTTTGGACTTTAGTGCTTCTAATTATCCCTCTGCATAACCTCATGACATCCTTGTAGTCCTGCTGAGTTGCTGCCCCTTCTTTCAAAGCTAATAAATTCTCCTTTATTTCCTGAGTTCCACCCAAAGCTCTCAGTTCAGCCAGGCTGATCTTCTTCCACAACACCCTATCTTTCAGCCTCCTCCTGTGCCTGTAAGATTTCTTTCTTGAAGAATGTCCAGCCTTCCTGGACTCCTCATTGTGCTTCAGTACTGCCTCACAAGGGACTCTCCCAAAAAATCTCCTAAACAGGCCGAAGTCTCCTCTCTGGCAGTCCAAGGTAACTGTTTTGCTACTTCTCTTATCGTTTTTTGATTGCTGTGCCCAGGACAGCTTCCAAGCATCACATCACTCATCAGTCCTTCTGTGTTAAAAAACAACGGGTCCAGCAGGGCACCTTCCCTAGGTTGGTCACTTATCACCTATGTTAGAAAGTTCCACACACTCCAGGAATCTCCTAGACTGTTTCGTCTCTGTTGTGTTGCATTTCCATCTATTGAACTGAAGTTTCTCATGAGAACAAGGTTGGCGATTGTGAGACTTTTCTCAGGTGCTTATAGAATATTTCATCTGCTTCTTCATCCTGGTTGGGTTATCTGTAACACTCCCACAATTATATCATCCTTGTTGGCATTTCCCCTGATTCTTACCCATACGCAATGCTATTGACACCATCATTAAGCTGTAGACAATCAAAACTTTCCCTAGCATACAGGATTATTCCTCCTTGCCTATTCCTTCTGAAGAGTTCATAGCCATCCATTGGACCATTCCAGTTGTGCAAGTCATCCCACCATGTTTCTGTGATGGCAGCTGTGTTGTAGTTCTGCTGTTGCACAGTGGTTTTCTGTTTGCTGCCCGTGCATTGGTGTAGATACACTTCAGCTGAGTTATTGATTCCACTGCCTTTTTGGGGGAAGAAGCCCTAATTCCTGCATAACCATTCTCTCTACACTAACTAGCAAGTAGATTGCACCCAGCCAGATATCTCTCAGATCCATTTTTGCTGTAAATCAGAGACCTTTTCTATTATCTTTCAAGTGCATATACTTGGTGTTACAATGCAAACCCACAGTTTAGCTTTGTTCCTCACTCACCACCTCAGAGCCTGGATTGTTACATGCACGTTGTGGTAGTTATGTGGTGGTTCATCCCACATTTGAATCAGAGTTGTCTTTGAATCAGCTGTTTTTCACAGCTGACTCTAAAGAAAATATTAAAACATAATTTCTATTCATCCAATGCTATTTTTTTCTCCTGGAAATTGGACAGTTGTCCTATGAGGTTTTTAGACTACATACAGTAACTTTTAGTTGTCTTTAAGGGAGAGAAAATTTTGAAAGCTACTCCAACTAGTTTTCTACACTAGTTCTTGAAGACATTTGGGACAACCTCAACAAATAGATCATCCTGGCATTTGAGAACTGTGGTAAATGAGAAATTTACATGTTACAGCTTCATAAATTTTGTCAAAACAACTCAATATCAGTAAGTGCACACACTCAGCCTGCTGGAAATGCCTGCTGGAATTTGGCTTACCATAAACCACCATATAAAAGACAGTAATTTTCAAGGCCCTTAGCTTCTCTCCAAAGTAGAAAAAGATACAGCCCATTAGGGCCCTTCGCTTTCATGCTTGGTTTTTGTTGGGTTTTTTTTCCACAAGAACATAATTTAAGACAAAACATTTTCTCTTCCCCTTTATTTCTACTAAATAAAGTATTTCTACTTTCAGCTAAAATTGTATTTAATTCATTGTCCTGTGCCTAAAGTAACACAGCCAGGAAGGAAAAGGTTCTCAAGTCTTCACACAAGGTGTCCTTGGGACACCGCCCAGACTACAGTTGTGTGATTATACCCTTCCCACAAACATGAGCCCTAGGGAAGTAAGAACTGAACTTCTGGTTCATTACAAAATAAATAAATATAGCCCCTGAAGTTTTACCATTGGAAATGAAGAGCTGATGCTGGATGCAGAAGAGGATTGGAATTGGAAACTCATCGCAGATAAGAAAGTAGAATATGGTAATTTCCATGTTTCGTTTCTTGAGAGCTTGTCAAAATAAATATATTCGGAGACCACATGCAGACACTCTCATCATTTTAGGCATGGTGCACAACCATATGAAAAAGGGATTAGCACAACAGAAATAAACAGGCCTTTTCTTAGTTCTTTCAAAGACATAGTGGAAGGAAGGAGAAGAATCTCCCTCCTAATTAGTAGAAAAACAAATGAAAAAAATTACTGGACTAGAAAAAAAACAAAACAATCAAAAGCAGAAAGAACATTCAAACTTTCTACTGAACTTTTAAAAAGAAATCACAATGAAGGGATTGTAGTAGATATTCTCAGAGATAAATTTTTTTTCACTCAAGGAAAAACAATTTTTTTCTGTGCCCATGCCAGCATCAATGCTAAGACATCAGTTATATTTTCAAGGATACTTTTCTTTTTCAATCTAAGACAAAGAACTTTCTTATTACTATATTTGACTGATCTTCATGTGTTATTTTGATGAAAAAGAATAATTTATGAGGACATGTAAGGTATCTCCCCTGTTTTACAACCTTTAATAAACACAATATCTGCCTTCTCTTATATCTTGATACTATCAGCAGTACATATTGCCATACTGTAACTCAATTTAACTACTTAAAAACATGTTCATACTTTTGAAGTAGTTATTTTTGCTTTTTGTTGCTTTGATTATGGAACAAATTTGTGAGAAATAATAACAGGTGCAGCCAAATCCTGATTCCTGACTTTCATGATGCCTAAGCAGAGAACACAAGTGTCCTTTACCCAGCAGTGAAAGAAAGGGTGCCAGCAACCTCTCCATCACTGGTGAAGCTCCATTGCCATCCTGCCTTTCCTACAATGGAGCAATGAGAGTCCCCTAGGAACTACTGTAATTCCTGTTTGTGAACTATGGTGGGGATGGTGAATTCCTTGCCTTTCCAAATCCTGCAGCGTATATATATTGCTTGCACTGATGTGAGGTTCCTGACTAATGGCTCACAGAGTCAGAAAAAGGGATACCACCACAAGATTTTTGATAGACACTATTTTAAAGTAGCCTATAAGAGAGAATATTTGTGTGATGTTATATCTGAGATTTTCCAAATCACATAGGTACCCCTATACCTCTGGTCTATGTTTGCAGAACCACGGGATATTCTGATTTGGAAGGAACCCCCAAGAATGATCATGTCCAGCTCTTAAATGAATGGCTCCTACAGGAATCAAACCCAAAACTTATTAGAGCCGTCCTCTGAAAAACTGAGCTAAGGCAGCTCTTCCACAAACCTTTTAGGAGTTTGCACTCTTTTAAGAGTAGCAGGAGAAGCATTCCTTAATGCCTTTGCGAACCCAAACTTTTTGTAAAAAAAATTTTAATTAACTACAGGATCCTTTCTTTCTAAGGACTTTTTTCATAGCCATGCCATTTTTTTCATAGCACCAGAGATGATCATAAAACAGGGTCCTCTTATTAGAGTATAAAACTTATTTTATAACCTTAATTCATGAAGGCCTATTGAAATCAATAGAATACCTGTAAAATTCATGCTTCACCCTTTATTGTAATTTTGCTTATATGTAAGCGATAAATACAACTGGATTTCTTGTAGATCATAGGTCACGAAATATAAAACAGATACCCTTGCTTTTGCCCTTACTGAGTTGTGCTTGACTGAAACACACTTTCTGAAAAGACATTCATCCTTGAGATGAGGCCATGGAGAATCTAATTTCCTTCAACAATATGTTGTATTGCTCAATATCAGTCCGATGAATATTCTTCGATATTATTTTCCTTTGCATATTTGGCTTCAGCTTTCATAAATTGATTGTGTCTTCTCCTAGAGTACACCCTTTTGATGTCAGGTTTGGTATTTTTGTAGGGTTTTTTCATATATTTCTAAGCTATCAATAAACACTGTAAGCAAGTTGCCTCACTGACATCTATTTTATAAGTCAAACTGATTGAAGTCTTCAAGAAAACCTTTCAAACCTTGCAGTCTTCCTTGCAAATCACTTTTTTTTGGTTCTTTTTCCTCCACATTCTTCGGTTTCCAGCATCACCTTGAGGATCTGGAGACCAGAACACTGTGAAATACAGACATTAATCCATACATCCAATAGTTTTAATTCTACATACTGCTTAACCTGTTTTCACATGCAGAATTCCTAAGGCCTTTTTTCTCACAATATTAAACTCCCCAAAAAATTTTTTTTCAACAATGAGTTTCTCAAATTAAATACTCACATCCATATCCACTACTTCAGTTTAGTTTTAACTGACACCATTTCAGCATGATCTGTGTTCACAAGTTCCATATCCAATAATTATTTATGAACATCTTGACTTACATGGTTTCTTATTTTTCAGGGTCTCCCCTTTGATTAATACCTGCATGGTGCAACAGTCTCCTTAAGCACTGTAATTTCAGAGGAGTTGTCACTTAATGCAAAATGAAACTTAAATATTTCCAAACATCCTTGAACATATGTTAAAGATGCTTGGTTTATTATTAATGTAGATTCCAGTGGGAGAAGCAGGATCAGTGCATAAACTTTAGCCTGTTAACAAAAATGGACCAAAAGAAGGCAATCTCTCTTCAGTGATGTGGCTCTCTAAGTTTCCCAGGATCTTAGATCCCATGGAAACTCAGGGCTAAACAAAGATATATGGAATATATCTTATCTTATATATACATATATATAATGGGATATGAAATGGTCCTGGGTCCTTATAAGCGGTTTTAACAAGCTTGTATTCAAAGTTTTGTCTGTCTCTACTGAAGTTCACAAGTTTTGCAGTGTGAGAAGTTCTCTATTTCTCAAGGAAACCTGAATAAACTTGGAAGCTCCCTTCCTTTGCTACAAGGAAAACACACCTGGGCCCAGCCCCAAAGAGATACTTCAGAGGAGTTGGTTGAAGTCATCAGCCTGTCTGGGCTTGCAGGACTGAGAACTGGGGCTGCCTATGTTGAGAAGCAGGTCAGCCACATCAACACACCCACTCAAAAGAGAAACTCCTGTTGAAGTTGTAACTGAATGCCTTTTCTCCCAAAAGGGGACCTAGGAAGCAAGATTACACAGACAGTGGAGCTGGTGCAAGGGCCATCTAAGTAACTCACAGTAAAGTTCTAATACAAAACTGGCAGTGGAAGTGTCTGGGGAGCAGCTTTACACTTGTGGGGTTGAGTTCATAAGGCATCTTGCACCAGTGACGAAAGAGAGACATATTAAATAAGTGGGATAGAGGGGAGAAAAACTTCCTGAAAATCCCATCATTTACTTTTTACAAGTACAGAAGTCCAGAGGCTAAAACTCAGTAGAACTAAACCAGAATTGAAATATTTTATATAAATAGTCTCACATGATGCCCCTTCATAAAATGGGACAACAACACCTTGAAACATTGGCTGTTTTCCCCCTGCTCCCTCTGCCAGTGTTTTCGAGGTCCCAGGGTCAGTGTGCCATGTAAACCCCTGATCCCTGGCCAAAATGCTCTCTCACACAGTTACCTTTTTGCTCTAAGTGTATTCATCTTATGCTTTGACCAGACCTTACTAGATCAATAGGACTAAGCTTTTCTTCACTGGGAGATATGTTTGCCTTTATCTATGGTTGAAAGTCTTTTGAGTATTTCTAGGCTTATTTAGCTCTTCAGCTGAAAACAAAGTACCCTGTCAAAAAGAATACAAACATTTGAAAGAAAATACTATTTTCACCACTGACTTTCTTCTATAAGATTCAAATTTAGTGAGAGACTTGTGGCTCCATAACTGTATACAAACAAGGAAAAACTTTTGACCTCTGTCCTTTCTCATAAATATATTAAAAGACAAAAAGCTTTTACTTTTTCTTCCCATGAGGAAGATTTCCTTCCCTTTGAAGATACTCCATCAAGATAAAATTTTCTTTCATCAATATACTTTCACATAAATATACTTCATTTTGTTTTCATGTCAATCTAAAGGGAGTAAGAATGAAACAGTCCAAAGCTGATTTTAATAAATTAATAATAATGATGCTATCCTGTTTAAGCTTCTGCATGTGCTACTTGGTATAGAATAACCTCAAGCTAAGAGAGTCTTCAATGAAACCCTTCAAAAAGGAACATGGATTTGAATTTAAGAATGAGAAACTTTATATTTACACCATGGCAGATGAAAGAGATGCTATCTGTAACATGAAAGCTTTAAAAACATTAAGTCCAAGGTAAACAAAGAGAAGTACAAGCAAGTGTTCAGCAACTACATTGGAATTTGCAGCAAGATGTCAGTAGTCAAAGGAACATCCGTTCAGGCTGGCTGAGGGCTGTGACACTGTGGCACCTTTCATCTGCATTTGAAAATTATTTTGGCCCTGAAATCCCAAGGTTCCTGTTCTGGTGAACTTTTCCTATGTGAAAACTGTGGGCAGAGACTTCTCTTTTTTCAAGCCAGGGAATGAGGAAAAAATACACTTTATGAATCAAATACCCTTTTTGTCCATTATCTGCTTCTGTGTAGAAAATTTAAGATGGTAACATGAGTGAAAAACAAAGCTTGTAGGACCTAAGGGTTGGCAAAATGATGAATAAGGGAGAAGTTTCCTTGTCCTTAAAAATGAGAAAGGACATGCCAAAATATATGATGCCTGGTTAACATTAGCTAAGATTCAAAGGAAACCTGTCTATAAAGGCAAAATTACACCAAAATGACGTGATGGTCAGGATCTAACCCCAGTCTTGGCCAGAGCTTCTAGCATGCCTGAGGTTGGATTACAATGTCCATTTCCCTTGCACTCCTCAAACCATTCTTCTCTTAAAACAGACAATTTCAGCGTTCTTAGGAGGTGAGATATATGTCTTTGCTTAACTCAATTAAGATATCTCCATGTTGAAGTTAGATTTGAGAAAGACCTCAGATGTTTTTTACCCCTTGATCTCTGTGACAAGGATAATTTTTTCATTGTGTTCTATGGGTGCTTTCTGCAGTAAGTGACTTTGTTTCAGCCTTAATAGGCCATTGGGTTGGAGACCATTTTCCACACCTGCAAAGAAAAAAGCTAAAATTAAACCTCACAAGGGCAATTCACTCAGTGAAGGGGAAGTTTTTTATTGCTCAACAGTGACACCTCTTGATATTCAGCAGAATATTACTGATAACCTTCAAAGATAATTTAATGCAGTTTGCAGGACAGAGTACAGCAGGCAGTGCAGTGTCTCCCAGAGAAAAGGATTTTCTTTCTTGGTTTGTTCAGGAAAAAGTAGCTCAGCATCCAATCTATTGTTCCAATATGAGAGGCTCAGGAAATGAAAAAGTTTATAGGGGAACAGTTCACAACAGCGAATCTGTATCCCCAGAAAATGCCTTTGTCATGAAATTAGAAAGTTTTAAAAATATCACAAAAGGAAAAATATTGAAAAAGACATTTTATCAGCTTTGAGCTTTTCTTCTGAAATGTTAATATTTTTTATGTGATTATTGAAATCAATATCTACCGGGAATTTTTTATACATTCAAACCCTACCATATGTCAGAATTTTTCATTATCAAACTTTTCATACGCATGGCTTCTACAAAGACCTATACCCTAAAGTCAGCAAAGAATCTGGCTACTTGCATATTCAGTTAAATATAAGTTGGAATAGCAACAATTGAATTTATTAACTCTTTAAAGTACTACTATAATGCAAATGAAAATTTAGATTTAAGAAAGCCGAAGAACTGAAAGGCGGAAATAAAAGTAAACCAAGTCTAACAAGTATCCTTTCAGCTGGATATGGAATATGGCCTACCTTTCTGGTAGCTGCTTTAGCTGGCTCTGAGACTGTATTTGGGATCTGGCCATGAAAAGTTTAAATAATCATCGTTTCTAGGCCAAATGCTGAGTGTTAGAACAAGAAATTTTGGCTCACATTTATCTCTATAACAGATGTTGATTGGCCAGCTGAAATTTGTTCATGCATTTTACGAGCAAGTGCACCCTTTTGCCAATTCAACAGAAGCATTTGTGAGAAATCCAAACACATCCATTCCTGTTGGAGCTCTACTAGCTTTATTCTGATCATGGTACAAGCTCATTAGGGAAATAGCTGTAGATCAACTGAAAATAGCTTGGCATTTAGGTATCCTCCACTGGCACCAATTAGCATTATGGAATAAAAAGGTCTGTGAAGAAAATCTCTGTGGACTATAGCATAGAAAGAAAATGTGTGAACAAAGAGTTAATTCCTAGCTAATAAATTCTCAAGATGCTGAAATGACTTAATTGTGAAAGAGTTTAATAATTTAGTGCCAATAATAGATTGTAAATTGGAAGGTTTATTTCAAAACCAGCTAAAACTGCACAGAGAGAGGGTGACAGTAAAAGAAAAAGTGCTAACCTAGAGGGAAGAAAATTTGAAAGCTGTAGGGAAGATTTAGGAGCAACAATAGCTTTAAGGGCACACTCTTTATGTCTGTCATTATGTTTTAAGTGGAGCTTTAAACCATGCCTACCAGTAAAATGTTGATAGTTCATTGTTTGTAAGAAGTCAACTACTTCATTGTTTGCAAGAAATCAGCTGTTACTTTTGTCTAGTAGTAGAGTTAATACTTTGTGCTAAAAATCTGGGATGCATACTATGCCTGTATACCATAACAAAACCCTGCTGTCCAGGCTTTGCAATATGTCTTAGAAGTAAATAAATGTGAAAAAGTGCATCAGACATGGAGAAAACAAAACCCCAGAGGTGAGACACATAACTGAAAATGCTCCTTATTTCTGGGCAGTGAAACTTGCCATTTTAATGATGACAGGGTTGTCTGTTGAAATATTTTGAGAAAAGTGATTTGAAAAATCTTTTGGCCTCAACCTCTAGATGTATACACATGGGGACACTGAAATAGAGCCAGGAATATTTTAATGCTGATTTTTGGAATCACATTATAGCACCCTACCTATTTTCAGGGTCTTAAGGAATTAGGAGGATAAAAGTATTTAATTTTGTGAGATGAGTGCTTTATCTAGTTTAATATTCCATTTCTCTGGAACCAAAATGGGAACACCTTCATATAATGAACTCTGTAAATGAGTAAAGACTCATACACTGCATTTTTTTGTTGCCTTTTTGGGAAGAGACTCTTCTCTCTGCTCAGCCCATATAGCTAGATTTAATTTTTTTGAGCAGCCTTCATTCTGTGAATGCACACACACACACATACAAAAATTCACGTCCACATAGGAGAGACACATACACAAAGGAAAGAAAAATAAATTGCCCGAGCAAGTATAGCACAATATAATACTTGAAATCAAACTGACACAAAAGCAGAGGCTAGATAATCTAATACCAGTGGAAACTCTCAAGGCATCTAAAAGCCAAGAATGCACCTTCAGTAAGAAGTATTTTCCTTCCTTCTTTGGTATCTGTTGACCTATACACCTGATAACAAGAGATTATTCTTATTTCTTTTAGCTTAGTCAGAAAAACTCAAATTCTTGGCTATAAGACAATTTGTCAACACTCTATACATCAAAATATCTCCTTAAACTTTCATGTAAACATGGTGTTATACCAGCTTAGTTTTCTAATGGATATTTCCCCTAACTTTAGACAGCTAAATAAAAATTAAACATCTAATTTATCCTAGCCATCTGGGCTACAGTTATACCCAAAAGAGGGACAGACAGCGAGGCAGAGAGAAGGGCAACTCCAGAGTGTCTTTGCCTGACATCCCTTTTTGCTATGAGCCCTCAGACAAGACTGCTCTGGATAGCTCTGCCATCTCCCTCTTTCAGCCTTTGAAGCCTATTTGAAGTGAGAATAACTGAACCACATCTCTGTCTGGTTAGGTGAGTCCAGCTATATAAGATGAATTTCCTACCTATGATTTACACCTCCCTCATTACTGTTTGGCACCTTTGTTCTTTGCTAAAAAGCACAAATACACCATTATTTAAATAGCACAAGTGGAAGAGCCAAATATGGACTTTACCCAGCTACTTCATCTCTCCCTTGCTCCTTCTAAACAAAATATGTGAGTACTGGACTAGATAAAATGAAGCATGGCGTTTTCTGCTTAGTGTGGTTTCTAATGCTCCGGATTTACCATGAGAATTGTGCCACTCACATTCTCCCTTCAAAACAGATAATATGCTTTTAAATAAAATACAGTAAAGTCAATGCCTCATTTGGAAACCTGAAAAGTGCAGTTTTGTCCTAGATATGTATAATTATCAAAAGCACAGTTTGGAAAAAAAGAAGAAAGAAATTAAAGAGATTCACCTTTTTCTTTATTTTGGATAGACCTTGAAGTTATATAAGAACAACTGACCTGTTTCTGATGAACAAGATACAAAATAATAACATTAATACATTTTCTTGAAATCTTTAAAGTTTTATAAATTGCCCATGGAGGTTTGTGAACCAAGGTCACTCTGTGTCTTTTCATTCTTTTAATTATCTAGTTCCAGCCTGATACACTAGCCTTGCTAATTGGACACAGAGAAATCCCTTATCAGTGAAGTTAGAAAAGGACCTATGAAAAAAGTGTGGGAGACTGCGGTAAATCAAAGAAGAGGAACTGAACAGAAGGAAAGCCAATCAACTGTGCCCCTCCGAGCTGTGAGTTTATAGGAAAAGCTCAGCCTCGTTGGATGGAGGAATAAGTGGCCAGCAGGTAGTTACACGTCATTGACCTCTCCCTGATAGACTCTGTTGTGAAGGGAGCCAAATGCAGATTCACACCTGCCCTTAATTTCTTGGGGAAGGGAAGATTTTAAACAGTAGCTTGTGCTTTGGGGTATGTAGGTGCTAAATCCAATGTTATTCATTTCTATTCCCATATCCCCAAGAAGTTCATCCATACCCTCTCAAAGCCCTGTGAGGGAATTAATTGTCCTGTTTTTTACCACTTTCATGCACATTTGACAGGTGTGATGCACACCAGAAAGTCTGTAGCTCTTTCGATCTCTATTTGGTAGAATAAGAAATGTGCATATATGTACTATCCTTGACTTTCTCATCCTTTTCCTTTCCCAGCACTTCTCCACATTCTTCAAGGTTGTCAGTTATTTTCTGCTCTAAATCATGGCTTGTTGTTTGAATCACAACTCCCTTCCATCCCACATCTTCCATTCTGAATTTGGATGGTCACTTTAAGCAACTCACTTTCCCCTCTTCTTGCCCATTTTTTAGTATGAAACCTGTTTGTTCATCACCTCTTCCATTTCCCCTATGTCTTAATGACCCCCTGCAGTGCATATGCCAGTATCTAAGTCTTGGTCTTCCGCCTTTACATTTTTTTTCCCAGGGCTCAAATGTCAGACATCCACAGAGATATCCAAAACTATATCTCATTTTCACCAGCTGTATTTAGTCCACTGTCATAAGGTGTTTTCACCTAAAAAAGCCATATGACCAGCACCCTAATATATTGTCCTTAAATTAGGAGGAGTGTATACACAAACTGTTTCAGAAATATGAACTCTTTATTCATCAGAAGATATTACCAGAGCAAGAAAATCCTATTATAACATCATGCAGAGTTCAAAAGAATCAGTCAGGTTTCCAGAGAAAACATAGGGATATTGTAGGAGAAGAAACAAGACATTATCATGTCAATAGAAACTTATAATTATTGTTTCATATGTATGAAAGTTACTTGGTTCTGTTTGGTTTTGAGACATGAAACTGAAAATTCTCAACATTTTAAGTGCTAAGATTTTCCATGGCGTTTCCATGACATACAAAAGGCATAACATTGCCTTGGCATATTGGCAAAGTGCAGATCAAACACCATGTTTGTTTAGCTAACTTTCTTCTGTATCATACTGTTGTGTGACTTCATAGTACACTCTGGGATTTGCATCCAATGAACCCCTAGCTTCTCTCACATCCAATGTTCTGGAGAAAAAAGGCCTGAACTTCTGCTCACTTGAGACTATGAGGAAGATCACGTGTATAGTGTCCATTTTGGAACATCGCTTTCCTTAGCTGTTTAAATGCTACTGTCTGTAAAAGTATGAAAGAGCTATCATTATTGCTGTCTGCAAGATCTTCTTGTCCAGAAGCATCCCTTCATGTCAAATCCTTCTCATGATAGTAATATATATTTGAAAAATGTTGAGTGGCAAAAAGCAACAAGTTCCAACTTGTTCCAACTGGCACCCAAACCCTTTGAATGATCCTTTGAACGACCCTTTGAACACAGTGTTAGGTCTAGCCAGCAAGCACTGTACACACAAATAAAGGAACAAATCCAGCTTTGGACATCACATCCAACAGGCAGGTTTTGTGCAGCTATTTGTTTTGTAGAGTAAGAGGGTGGCTTTGTACAAAAAGCTCTGTGCAACTGGCCTCTGTGTTAGAGAATAATAGTCCCAGCACATTTAACATCATCTTATGGTAATCCAAATAGCAGCTGAAACGAGCAGAGCTGACTCTATCCACTTTATTCAGGATTTGGTGTATTTCTACATTTTAAAAATTTAAAATCCTGCCACCCCATAAATTCAATTTTACCCTAATTAAATTAGAGAAACATGCAAAAATATGAGACTAATGCAGCATTATGAGAGACAATCAGAAAGCTTTCTGCCTTTTTTTCCCAGAAGCGTAGTGCTATTTCACTTTTATTCAATCTTAGATGCTTTCTTTTAAGATACAGTTAATAAATTGAATACTTTTCTGCAAAACCATTCCAGAAGGTTATTCTTCTTTATGTATTTCATTCACACTGCTTTGCAGACTTGTCAATATCTCTTATTTTGTTCTGTTTTCCTTCAGCAAAGAGGAAACAAATGACATCAGACGGAATATTTTAAGGTGTTCAACTCCAGGACAAACCAATCTACAACAACAAACTACATTTTAGAGAAAGCGCTATCATGTCCGTCTCTTACCTCTTGTCTCCATTAAAAAGGGCTTCTCAATGAATTGGAAATTCCTTCTAGCAGAGATGCATCTCTTAACAGTAAAAGCAATATTTTGCCCATGCAGTTTATGCTGACTACGTGCATAAAAGTTGAAGCTATGAATAGAGTTGCTTATGTTGCTGGTTTTGTGACTATAAAAATGTCAGTAAACATCATATCCCCACACTGCTATAGCCATAAAGAAAAAAATGCTAACATAGATGTGAATTTCTTTTCCACTCTAATGATAATAAAATGGCACCTGTTTTAAGTTGCTGACAGAGTCCTGAGAGATCTGAAGGTTGCAACATGTTCATGGCAAATAGGTATCACAAGAAAGATTAATTTCATTAAATGCAGATGTTTGGAGTGGTGTATCAGGCATGTCTCAGTCAGTGCAAGCTCTTTTTATCATGTAAAGAGCACATTTACACTTGTTCAGACTTGTGTTAACTTGTCGCTAAGTGAGACTAGGAATAGTCTTACACTTAAGGTTCATAAAGGCATTTTCTTTTAGACTGGTAAAAATTAAAAGTAAAGTAGATATCTGATATGCACTAGATGCAGGCAATAGCTTTAAATTAGTGTACATGTGTACATGCCTAAAGGTGAGAGAATGGACTCCTACCCTGTGTGGTTTAGATTTCTATTAAGTTTTATTCCGTAGAAAATGAGGTATTTTGGCAGATACTCAAGCAGTTACCCAGATAATTTACAGCTTTTCCCATTTATTTTACCGTCACCTGGAAGAAAACTTTTGAAAGCTGAAATGTAAGATTTACTGCCTCATCCATCCTATATTCATTCAGTTTTGGCTATTGTTGAAGATTTGGTGAAACCATAATAGTAAAAGGAAAAACCAGCAAACATGCAGACAAAATCTGAGATGGTTTTTAAACCATGTTTGGTGGAAAGTAACAATGAGTGAACCTTAAAAAACTGGTTCCAATAAAAATAAAAATATGATGTGGACGTTTATCTGAATGCTTCCATTTCTCTTTCTTTAAGGAATCAGATTCAGAAACCCCTTGATCTCCTCAACACTGTTTGGCCTAAACCTTAAAACATTAAAAACTACCTCTTCTACGGTATTTCAGTGCTTCTAATCCCTGCAAAGAGGGAGAAAATACTTGGCAGGTTTATTTTTGGTTTTGGGCAAAGGTTGAGAACACACTTAGAAATTTAGACTCAATGGCTGAACAGTGACAATATCTTTCCGGCTGAGCCTCCCGGTTCCCAAGAAGAGATAATATCCCCCCTCTATTACAGTAGCCAAGAAGAATGAACAGAGGTTCCAGTAATAAATATAGACAGAGAGACGTCTGGTTTCTTTTCTGCCTCAGAAGCTATCAAGAAAATTTAATCAGGCTTTTCTTTTCCAGTCAATCCTCAGATTATTTTAATACTTTCACATTCAGAATTGAAATTCTGTCATCCTCGTCAGTGTTTTTTCCTGATGGCTGCATGCAGTCATTGCTAAACAATTTGTTAAAGTGTTATATTTTTAGAGAGGTGTGTTCACTTACCATCTAATGGTAATACCATTTTGCAGGGGTCATAAGGAAAGAACAGATCCATGATGAGAAAATATCAAGCGAATGGTAAGACATGAGCATGTTCCTATCTCATTCCCTTTGCATCCCTATCCTATTCTAAGCAGAGAAAAAATAACTCATACCAACCAGATTTTTACCGTATACCTAGCCTGGTGTTTTCTTCCCTACACTAAATTATGTAGTGCTTCTGCAGAAAGTGTGAACAAGAGCTGAATGTAAATCAGAAAAGGATGCAATTGTGGAACTAAAAGGCAGTCACTTCTCTCTAAAACCACGTTGCTTTATGGCAGGCTACTCTGCCCACCTTATAAAATCATGGGATTACTGTAGTACCTCAGGTATCTGGGCATGACAATACTGAATTTAAAATGCATCCTGTCTTTCATGTGAAAAAACTGACACAGACTTGAGTGAATGGGAAGTAAAAAGGGGTGACTTTACTGCTAGAGAGATAAAGATGTCTTCTACAGTAAAATGAATATAATAAAAATTAACTCGGGTTTTCTGTGCAGCTCAAACACAGAGCAAGATAACAATCTGTATATTCTGCTCCAATTTGGCTGAAGAGAGACATCCCCTTTATTTCTGTATTGGAATATAAATAGCAACAGAAGAAAAATACACTACATAAAATGTTGACAGCCTTGACTGATCATTCACTTTAGCTTGTAAATTCTATCTCGTGAACTTCTTTCATTGCTTCCTTTTTTATCATATGCTTGTTAAAACAAAAATAATTTGTTGAACTAATTGCCAGGTTTAAAATACAGCAATAGCTTTTACTGCCAATCTTTACTACCACTTAGATGGTGCACAATACTTGCATTACAGTATTTTACATAAAATAAAACAAAGTACAAAGGAAGACAGAATATCCTTTAGGCTTCTCTGTACCCCTCATCATGACAACATTAGAGCTATTTTTAAATTTATGTTAAAATAGCCAGTACATGTTTAATTTATATCTTAAAAAATCCTTTTGTGACCTTTTGAATCTATAGGTATTTATGGACCCTGGAATTGTTAAAATTAAATTGTGTTTATCTGATTAATATTTTTATATTTTACACTCATTAGAATGGAATTCCCACTGGGACACAGGCAGAGGAGAGTGTTACAAAAGTGTAAAGCACAGTCTCACTAATAATTTTGATGTTGTTTTACACCTCTGGTATGAAAAGTCTAACACAAACTCACACATGTACCGCACAAGGTACCAATGAGTCAATCACTGCTCTTTCAAAAAATTCATGAGTATTAATGATTTCACTGCATTCTGCTGCTTTGACTGGATAGCTCTTGTAAGAAAAGCACTCAGTCTCCTTTCTCACGTTACTTGTAAACAAAAACTGTTTCCTCCAGTTCATGGGAGAGTTGTGAAATTGAGCGAGCACCTTGCCCTGACTTCTGGTGAAAACTAACCTTTTCTGCTTGTTCTTAACAATTTCTTTTTCTATTTGCAGGCACGTGGAACCATCTTTTGAACTCCAGTTTCTAACAGACCTGAGAATTGTAATAGCAAATTACAGCCAAGCATTCTCAATGTAAATCTTGTAACTTTCGAAGACCAAAGAGGCCTCTCTCATCCCAGTGGTTTGCGTGTGTCCTATAAGGTAGAACGTAATGGCTCTGGTGAAGGAAGGAACATTTGTCAATCCTGTGCACTGACGATGAACAACTCTTGAAGGGTCATTCTCAGCTACAGTTTTCTTTAGCGGCTAAAGCATCACATTCCCACATCCAAACCCAGATACATTTCAGTGGGTTTGGGATGTCAGTTAATATTTACAGCCATCACATTTAGCATCTAAGTTAAGAAGGCCAAGTCTGGATTTATCCTTCTAACATCAGTACGTAGCCTGATGCCTGAATTAGAAGACTACTAGCATCACTGGAATTGAAAGAAAAGACAGTCATCTCCAAGATCACTCCCACCCACTTACAGTGTTTCTCACTCTCTTTTCGTATTTGTGATGTTTTTGAGGTTTAGTGTCATAACCATGGGCCGTGTTGCTAAAATTAACAGGATTGCATAGATTTGATCCAGTAACAGAATAGCTGAATAGTCTAAAATGAAAGATTTTACTCCCTGTGTTTTGAAGACATGACATTGTTTATGAAACTGACAGTGGATGGAAACAAATGTTCTCAAGGTTTTTTGTTGCAGAAAAGCAATTGTTCTCCTAGTCACGCTCCCTCCAGGGATGTGTGTGTATGAGACTGATCCAGTGATTTCTGATACAACACAGCAGGAGCAGTGATCCATATAACCAATTATTCCTGTACCTTTACTGACATGGTGAATCATATAAGTTTTTTCTTCAGATGATAATTTCATTGCTCTTTTTTTTGCATTTATTTCTTTATTGTTTCCCTTAGCTGAACCTTTTGTGGCATGAATTCATTAATGTTAGGTAATGAGGTGGAGATTCAGGCTTATAAAGAGGAATTAACGCAGCCTAAATTGCAACTATATTATAGTACCACCATCTGTTTTACTCTCACAGAAAATTTACACATTCTCATTTCAATTAAGTGTGATAGTCAAAATAATTGTAAAATCATTCTCTCTCAGACATTACAATAAATAAAGATAGCATTATTTCTCAGGGACTTAATAACACTTAGTGTAAAACGTGTACTTCTATCCAAGTTTTATAACCTTATCTTTATCACCTTTTTTGATAAATATCACAGTATAAATAAAACAAATGGAACAGTTTCATTTTGTCAGCTAGGATTAAGGTAATATATATTTAACACACAAATTGCCCACATAATGTTGATTTAAAGCAGGACTGAAAACTTTCCAGTTTTTTTCACTTGTCAAAATCTCCAAGGCACTGCAAATTTTTTAGTCAAATGTAGACTGATAACTCAAAACCTCATCTTTGTTTAGGAGTCAAAACTGAGGTTTAGGGCCCAAGAAGAATTTTCCTTTCAACTCCTTCAAAATTATTTTGTTTGAGTTTAGTTGGTTCCATTTGCTTCAATTTGCTCATATTTTGAACTACATAGAAATTGGGATACCAGACACCTTGGAAAACTGCCTAAAGGAAATGTGATCTTATGATCGTTTCATTTCTGTTTTTAGTTTGTTTTTCCATTTATGTACCATTTCAATTAGGCAGTTGGTTTGGTTTGGTTTTATTTTCTACTCTCAAAAAATCATCTCCTTTTAAAAAAAATCAAAAACCAGTTCACTAACAAGCTTAATTTGAGGCTCAGAACTGCACTGTCCATCCCTGATGGATAGCTGTTTATTTTCTACCTTTCTTCCTTGCAATTCTCAGACACATTTCCAAACCCTTTGCTTATTTGATTTTATAGTTTCCTTGGGCACAGCTTGCCTGTCTGGTCAAAAGTGTGTTTCCAGCATGCCTGCTGATTTCTGCAGTCACTGGATTAGGCCCATATATTATCTGTGTATTTCATTTTTGCCAGCAATTCTAGAACAGGGCTGCTTTAAAAGATGTAAACCTCTCCATTATGGCATTCTATTCCCATACCATACAGTCCTTTTGTTAAAGTGGAGATGCAAATGAAGAACATATCAATAACTTAAAACTAAAGTTGTTTGGTTTAATCTTTGAAATCAGACTATTTTTAATATCATGTACTTTGGAGTCTACAAAAAAAAGTCCAAAAAAAAAGATAATAAACATCACTCAAGTCTTGGTCTTTTAATGAAAATATAACTAGCAGTGAGGGGATCAATATTTTATTTATGCCTCTGTGATCATGTTCAGATAGTCTAATGCAGTTGCTGAAATATCAGCAAAACAAATTGAATCCTGACCAGTCGTGCCCCAAAATATGAGTGGCATCTGTGAGGACTTAGAGAAGCACAATAAACTGTCTCAGACACTGTCAGAGAAGGAGGATCCCACAAGGTAAGCCACCACAACAGGCACTTAAGATGAGCACAGGTGGCAAACAATACCAGACCTAAATGGAGGTGAAGGTTTGGAAGCGCACATTGGACAAAATTCCACTGTGCAGGCTGTGGGGAAAGTGCAGGCAACAACAACGGGAAGATGCCAGGCCTGGTGAGGCAGATCTAGGCAACCTATCTGGACAAAAATTCCCACCATGGCAAAGTGTGAGAATGGAAACAGCTGGTAATTCACATGCCACCCCAAGTTGTCATAACAGCATGAACACCTCGTGGATTCCCAGCACTTAGGTTCAATAAAAGCAGTATCTCCAGGACACGCAGGGGAACCCATCAGCAAGCAGACCATAGTGAAGGAGGACCAGCAGGACACTGCAGGAATCCACATGGTGATATCTTTGCTTAGTCTCTCTCTTCTGTCTTATTTGTATCTCTCTACCGCACATTTACTATTAGATAAAATCTGTACTGTTGACTTTGGCGTATGGTCTCATTTGCACCTTAATTTGGGCAAAGGCATTTCTTAATAATCAGATCCTAACAACATCCATGAGGCACTGTCCCTGGGGAATATTTTTTTTCCAGCCTCAGGTGTATCAGCGCATTACTTATGCACATTAACAGAGAATTTTAATACTTCTAAATGAAAAATCTAAACAGCTGGTAACTATGGTTGGCCTTGCAAGTCCTCATCAACTACATTTTGGAGATCTGAACCAAAAATAAGACTTCATTCTAACTCAAACTAACATAACTTCAAATATCAGTCTTTTTTTTAACTATCAGAAAAAGCTTTTATTATAATGAGTTTCAGATCAAAAATTAGAACACTTTCAGGAGATATATTTGTTGAGTTTGAGGGTAGGTGAGCAGTACAGCAAGACTTGCTCAAGACTATTTCCTACACTTGCTCCAGAGTACTTTTCCACAGCACTTCCAACCCATGGGATGACTAATAATCCACAGATCATCCTCACCTTTCCAGATTATTGTGCATTTCTTCATGAAATATAAAATCAGTAATCAATCAATAAGACCAGCAATGATAAACCCTAACTGACTACAGCTTTGGTGATTCATGCACTCTCTCAAGCAGGTTATCCCTCTAGAACTAATTGGAAAATTCTGTTTCTATTGAACTGATGCAATGAGCCTGCATCTTTAGAAGGTTTGAATTTGAAATTCAGGGTCTGTGGAATAAAAGACCCATCTCCCCTTCTTGAGACAGCATTTCTAAATAAATAAATAAACAAACAGTTCTTAATCTTACTTTGAAGGTTTTGCATCAGGCTCTAGAGAGAAACCAGGCAGTTTTCCAAAAGAAATTTTACAGTCAGCACACTGAAAGCAGTCTATCAGTAACAAAAGGGCAAAAGCAAATTCAGCTGAATTAAAACTGCTCTAGACAAAAAGGGAGCAAAGACAACAAGGATGATTAAGAAAAAAATAGTGTATATTGGTCACACTATTCTACTGCTAAAAAGTGCTAATCAGTCACAAGGAATTAACTCAGTTAAAACAAAAATTAA
>VZTZ01008467.1:0-202097 GCA_013400955.1 Drymodes brunneopygia | reverse complement strand
AATTTATTTAATTAATTCATTAATTAAGAATTCACAGTATTGGTAATTATTGCATTATTCGACTTTCTTGTCAATTTATCTCATGTAATTTAACATTTATGATCCAATACATTAGTAATACCACCTCACCCCTTGGAATTTGCCAATTTAATCCCTGTCAGCATGAGCTCATTTCAATAACTATTAAAAAGAAAAAATTTAAGGAGAACTTCTCA
Organism: Drymodes brunneopygia; assembly: GCA_013400955.1. Taxonomy (NCBI): domain Eukaryota; kingdom Metazoa; phylum Chordata; class Aves; order Passeriformes; family Petroicidae; genus Drymodes; species Drymodes brunneopygia. The sequence goes on along the minus strand of VZTZ01008467.1, from coordinate 201,882 downwards.
TGCACTTGGTGATTCATAATAGGGTTTGGTGCCATTTAAAAAAATCAAATATGTAATTGTTCAATTAAAGTAATATATTTTATTGTATTCCTAAAACTGAACTATTTTAGACAAGAGAGTCCATGAAGATAACAGCATTAGTGTCAGAAAACAAAAAATCCTAATACTGTTCACAACAATTATCATTTCAGAATGGTTCAAATTAGCTTCCAGAGTGATGAAAATAACTATTTCAAAGAAGTAGGCTTACAGAGGGGAGGTAAGAGTATCCATTCAACAGAAATTACTTTCCTGCATTCCATTATTTGTCACAAAAGAGTAGCTTCTTGGAAACTACTTGGAAGAAATTTAATGTCAAAGGAGTATTTAAAAAAATTCTCTTCTACTTTGTAATTAGATGAAAAGTTAAAAATTAAAATATTCAATATGGTAATGTTTCACTAGCATTTTTAGTTCACAAGAGCAAAATGTTGCAAAGCAAAAATGGAATAATCACCTATTATACCACTGTGATTCCAATATTTTGTCTTTAGCATTTTATTTTTAAAAAAAACCCCACTGAACCCTCACTCTTTCACCTGTTAAAACTCTTTGAACATATGTCCTTTGGGACAAGAAGGAAAAAGGCATACGAGAACACTTCAAGCAGAAAAAATCTTTCAGAGCCACAATTAGATGCATACTCCTTTAATTGGGATGATGATGATTAGAAATGTTTGCATTGAGAAAGCGTTTATGAAAAAGGTATTGAATCTTTGACTTAGACCTTATCTGCTGGCATAGCTGTGACCTTTAGATGGCTTTTAGAGTCTGTGCATATATTATTAGTACATGGACTTTGATCATATTATCAGAAAGGCTTTTAAGGCAGATCAAAGAGATTGCACCGTAAGAGGTGACCATGGATGCACATATTCCTTAAACCCACACCAAATGTATCTAAACTATCTCTGATGTGCTTGTCTGGATGGATACAGAGGATTCAAAACCAGAGCAGTATCACTGGTGTGATTTTCAGACTTTTGTGTGTTAATTGAGTAATACGGGAGGCTCTCAGGAGGCTGAACATAGATATGAGCTCAGTGACCTATGAAAACTTTACAGCAAAACTCGAGGTAAACCAACACACAAGTTCAGAAGTTAGGTATTTTTTATTTTTTATTTCTATAGTTGTATTTTATCCAACTAGGCTGATGCAGGAATCTGTACTCCTGAACTAAGTAATCACTAACAAATCACCACAGCATAGGTAATGGAAACGCTGGAATGTTACTCACTAGAGTAAGAAAGTACCTGAAATTACACAGAATTTGCAGGATCCTGAAGTCAGGATAGTTTCTCATCTCAGAAGGACAGGAAATATATGGTTTTGGTCTCCCAATGTCTTTTTTAGATTCCTGTAAGATTGCCTTTTTAACTTCAGTCTTTTGTGTGCTTGTTTCATCCTACATCTCTTACTTAACATCCACTTTCCTAATTATAATTATAACTTATCATCTTTCATTCTTCTGAAGAGTACCCATCACTCTGAATAAAAACTCTTTTTTTCCTCATGATCAGTTAAAAAATGGATAAACATGTTAGGATAAAACAGGGAACATGATGTACTTGCATTTCATTTTCAGCCTTCTATTTTCCAGTAATTATTTGCCAAGGAACTGGCATTTTATCCAACAACATGATCTAAGTTTTTAACCTCAGAATAATACTGATACAAATATTTATATATTAAGCTTGTCTTGCAACATAGATATTTTTCAACATAAACCATTTAAATGTCTTTTCCTGGGAGAGTAGGATAGGGAGTGGCATGCAAACTAAAGAAAAGCAAACAGCAACAGAAAAATGAAATATTTTTTTGATAATAAAGAAACAAATAATTTTTCCCTAGTTCTAAAATGTATCTCACAATTATCTGTTCCCCCATGTAAACAGCTCAGTCTTCTAAATAAAAATACAATTTCCTCCTTTGACAACATTTCTCTCCTTTGATCAGTGGTTTATATGTATTTGAACTTTTTAATTTCCAGTGTACTATGCTGTCATTATTCTTGCCTTGGAAAATGTTTGATCTTTATGAGAACATGCTGTGGTTTGAAAATAATGACCTTGGATTAAATAAAGAAAGCAGAGCCATATCCGAAAGTGTGCAGAACAATGATGATTTTACCTCCAGGCAATGTCACATTAGTTGCTCTGTGCTCAGCAGGAATTGAAGGCTTATCCAACATATTTGCTTTGAAAATTTCACAGATAACATTAATTTGAAAAACTGCTAGTAACCATGCAGGAAGGCAATAACAGAACTATAGTAAATGGCACACTTAAGTAGGTGAATAAACATGTTTTAAAAAATAAATAGTCCTCTTTTTCTGTTCCCACTAGGTTATATGTTTGCATCTGCATCTGCTTTGACCAATAATTTATACTGACTTCTAACTCTGACATTTTTATTTATTCCTCAGAGTAAAAGCTTCTAAATTATTTTCTTCTGAGAAACCCTTACTGCATATCTTTTCAGTTAGAACCATTGCTAAATCACTCTTCCTTCCTTCAAAAATAATCTTTCCATTGACTCCAATATATATTAAGATCTTCAGGATTAATTTTCTGTAAACATCAGGGACTCTTATTATACTGGAAAAATGTAATAGAAATTAAATGTGGATATGACCTAGGCATGCATGTGAAAAGTTTTGTCTGTTTTAATATAACAATCACAGCTCAGAAGGAAAAATGCCACATCAGTGATTCATGAACAAATCACAAACAGAAAAAAATATACCTGTGAAAACTGTGATCTCCTAATGTATGTTACAGGATCAGTCTGAGAGTCTGAACTTCATAGAATGAAATATGGACTGGGAATGTTTATTTCAATTTCTGTCCAGTTCCTTTTCAGCTATCTGACATTACTATGCCATACATTATATCATAGTTTAGCTAGTGTTTGACAAGACATATCCCACAAAAGGAAGAGTCTTGTTCTACTTTGTTAAAAGTAGTTTCTGGACCTAGGGATAAAATAGCTTTTAAATAAGTTTAAAAAAAATTGTTACAGTTTTCAATAAACCATGTAATAGTAATAAATTATAATTATTCATCTTCTCAGGGGTGTATCCTCTAATATTTCTGTAACATTTTTTGATGACAGCAGTGTATGATGGGAATGAGCCAGAGAAAGGGCCTGGCACAAAGGATCTTCCAGCTTTGTATTTCCTATTGCAAATGTTGAAGATCGATAAATGGATGATCTGACACAGTAACACAAGTCTTTTGTTCTGAAGTACTCTTGCAGAGTTGCTGCTTGTATTTCTCTCTAGTTACCATTCCTTCCATCTTTTCCAAGACTGTGACAAGAGGTTACAATAGAAATTTCAGAAAGGCTGTTATTCCTTCCATAATATGGTTTCAGAAATGCCCTTTTCTATAATGGACCAATATATGATGATACTGTGTTTGGGAAGTACAGTAATTCTTTCTAGATTTGTAGGAATAATGAGGACTCACTCAAGAAATTATTAAAAATGAAGAAAGTTATTTGCAATCTATCTCTACAGGAAAAATTAGGAGCAAAAATGTTCTTATAAGTTTAAAAATTGCAAATTTTTGAATACGTGTTTGCTGGGTGGCGTTTTTATATGTTGCAGTATTTAGAGAGATTTTTATCCCTGTAAGTAAATATTTTTACCTCTCAGGGTATGAATCATCTTTTCTACATAATTATGACCAAACAATTCAACAATTTACTGTGTTATGTGGAAACCAGCTTAATGACTGTGCTGTCACAGAGATCAGATTATGTTAAATCCTAACATTGCCTTAGTATTGAACACTCCCTGCATGACTTCTAAAGAAAAAAATCAGATTAAGGAAAAACAAGTTTCAGATCAGCCATGGAACTGAACAAAATTTATCAGCAAACCTAAAACATATACATTAGGTCACAAAGTTTTTAAAGGATTTTCTCCAATAACATGTAGAAATTTAATTCCCAAATTCTACTGACTCTTGTTTTGAAATACGTGCTATTAGGGACACTCAGTTCCAGCTTCATTCATTAATGAGCACCTTGGAAAGCAGTTTTCGTCTAATCTAAATTTCAATACCTAGCTTAGATACTGTAGGAAAACAAGCTTCTTAAATAATCACCTTACTTTTTTATTTCTCTGTGCCAGAAAGATTGGAAAACTCACAATATTTTGCATTTCAATTTCTTTTCTTACAATGAAAACTTCAATTAAGATGTTTCTGCTTGAAGGGTTTTCACCTGGTAATTAGAGGGGGAGACAGAGAGAGAGAGACAGATTGAGAGAGAGTTCCTCTAAATTTCCTAAGGGTCCTTAAAGTTGAAAGCATTGCTTATATCTACTTTCATGCAGAAACTGGATTGACCTTGGCTGGATATGATGTGCCCACACAGATGTTTTACCACTCCCCCTCCATCAAAAGGGCAAGAGGAAAAAAGTACAATTAAAAGCTTGTGGATGAAGATTAGGATGGGGAGACAACTTACCAATTGTCATCAAGGACAGAACAGACTTGAATTAGGGATAGTAATGTATTTCATTTCAAGTAATTGCAACAAAATAAGGTGATGAGAAATAAAACTAAATTAAAAGCACCTTCTCTCTGCCCCTCCCTTCTTTCCAAGCTCAACTTCACTCTGACTCTTCTACCTCCTTAGCAGTGCTAGGGGATGGGGAATGGGGGTTGTCAGTTCCTAACAATGCATCTATGACTCTTCTTTCTCATCATGCTCAGGCTGCAGTTCTTCAAGAAGTGTTCCAGAATGGGTCCTTTCCATCTCTGCACCTCCTACTCCTCCTTCTTCACTGACCTTGGTGTCTCCAGGGCTGCTTCTGTCACATATTCTCACTCCTCTATCCCAGCTGTCTTTGCACAGGGTTTTTTTACCTTGACCTAAATATATTATTACAGAGATGTTACCAATGTTGCTGAGACACAGCTCCGGCCAGCAGGACGTCGTTCTAGGAACCAGCTGGAATTGACTCTGCCCAACATGGGGGCAACTTCTGGTGTCTTTTCACAGAAGCCACACCTGCCACCCCCAGTGTTATCAAAATCTCGCCAAATAAACTCAAAACTTAAATCCAAGACTACATTTTTTTCTTGTGTTTTAAAGTACTTTTTCAAATAAATTTATAACAAAAAATATTTGCTGTTTTAACTTTATATTGACTCTTGATTAGTCAGAAAATGCTAAAAAATCTTTGCATTATAATATTTTTCACTTGCATCTGAATGATAGAAATAAAATAATTTGGGGGCAACATAAATTTTAGGTGTAATTTTGGAAAAAAAAAGACTGCAAATAATATTGAAATAGAATGCATGAGAAGTAAATATTGAGCTAAATGTCAAATCAAATTAATCACTTCCTCAGGAAAACTGAAATAGATACATTGCAAATTTGCTATATCCTAATTTTGACTACAAAATTGCTCAGGGGAAAGGGAAAAATGAGAGACAATAACAGAAAATTCGGTCTGCAGGCTAGAAGTCAAATGATGAAAGAATAGTGGAGCCAGAATGGTAAAATGAACCAGTGGTAAATAAACAGGGAATAGCAAAAGCAAGCTTTGTTTTTGAGAAAAAAAAATCTTTTTCTTCTGCATGTTTTTGTAGAGCTTTTTATTTTGTATACTCAAATGGAGATTCTATAAATAGGAAAAAAATGTAATATACTTCTCTGTAAAACATTGGTCATTCCTGCAACCATGAATCATTTAAGTATAACGTACAACAGTATGGGGATGGCTATAGAATACTTTGAGAAACAAAAAAAGTAAATTTTAAAATAGTGTATTGTCCCTCATCTGTTTGAAGGGACATACTGGCTTTTTAATTATCCGCATCTGAATTCCATGTGGAAATTCTTTATTACTATGGCTTAACAAAAATATGCTTTTGTAGCAAAGCTTTGCACTAACCACCATTAATCCAGCAATATTTACTGTCTTGAAAGCATTACAATACATTGGAGGATCAGAATTAGGAGAGGATTTCTTGTTTAATGATCTGACTCTTGGAAAGAGGAAAACTCTTATGCTTATATACTGATTTAGTGATTTCTTTAACATTCAGACAACACTTACTCATGGCTTGCAATTAAAAACTAGATCAGGTCAAACTTTGTCTTCCTCATCTGCCATCTCTCTTTCACATTCCAATAAAAAACCTTGGTTTAGGCTAGTCCATTTCTTGCTGATGTAAAGAAAGGCATGTAAAACTGTCTGTTGTCTGGTACATGGCAAATAACCGCAAGGAATATAAAATCAGTGTCTCTTACTCGGAAAACAAAGCCGAAGAAACAAAACAAGAGCCAAATATTATACACACTATAAAAAATATTATACCACAAAGGAGCAAAAGCAAATTTAATCTATTATGTATTTAGTATCAAAAGGTCTATGAAAAAATTACCCAATTTTGTGACAACTAGAAGTTATTAGTTTTTGTCACTAATTACACCAGAACACCATAATAGTAGGCAGGATGACACATAGAACATACGCAAACATCTTATTTTAAATCTAGTGCTTCAATGCCAATTTTCTAGAATAAAGGATGCATTTAGCTTATTTATTTATTATTTTTGACTATTGCAAGAGTGGTTCAAGAACTGAATTTATACTCCTTAGGTACATCTGAAATTCCATACAAGAAATGTCGAAACCCTTATGCAAACAGTAAAAAAGGTCACTTTAACCTCTTGCACAAAAAATAGAAACTGCATCTGAAGAAGAAACTGATGGGAAGACTGATGGAAGAGTCCCTCTCAGACTGGCCTTTCATCAGAGGCCAGTGGTGAAATTTACAGTCACAGAAGGCAGCCAAACCTTTCATGGACCTACAAGTCAGGCAGATTGCATTCCCATGAATTGTCATTCATGTCAGCACATTTTCTCTTCCATAAAACATGAAGAAGCAGTTAGATTCAACTCTGATGCAAATTACAGAAAAAAAATGTCCAACCTGGGATTTATGTTGATTAGTATCTGCCTTTATTGCATCCATGTATTCCTGTCTCCCAGAATGCTTGATGCTTTCAGATATCCCTAGAAACAAATAATTTTGCTGTGAAAAACCTATTGTTAATATGATACTGCCTATTACATTAGCTATGAAGATGAGAGAATTTCCACAGAAATGTGCTGTACTATAAATACTGGTGTAGATTGCAGATATCAATGGGTAACACAAAGAGTGATTTATTATGTTTAAAACCATTTCGGTAATTTTACCCAGGAAATGAGACTGGAAATGCTAAGAGCTTCTTTAGGCAGATGATTTTTATAGCACAGTACACACTATGCTGCCAAAATGACCAGCATCAGTGATCTTACTTTTTCTTGGCCTGAGTTGGAGCACTTCCAAAGCCATATAAATTAAACCAGACTATTCTCAGAAGCGTTTAGCTTTAAATCATTCTCTGATTTACAGAGAAACAATTCTTTCCAGTATGAAAACTTACAGTTCTTTAACCACTTTGAGAGACATGGTGAGACCACACCAGGCACCAGGCTAAATGGTCCAGAAATTTTGTACTTCAGAAGCTCAGGAACCACTCTGAGCAGTTTAACAGATTTTTTATAGTATAAAAATACTATGAAATATTCTATGAAAGCTATTTCTTAGCCTCTGAATTACCCAGAACACCAAATTAAAAAACATGTTTTCATTGTACTTTTATGTAATCTGAAGAATTTAATTTTGTTCCTTTATTTTGTGTTGACCTTGCCTGGCATACCTCACTATAAAATTGAAACACTTCATCTTCATTTGGCATATAAGCATCACCCTCTGCTCTGAAAGAAAAAAAGATCAAGAGCCCTAATATTATCTATGTTAGCTATATGAGAAACAAAAATCAAATTTAGCTACAAAGAAATAATAGTTGCTGTCTCAAAGAAATGGTTGTTTTATTCTCTCATTCACTTGCTTGTCTCTTAGTCTCTTTCCTACCTACAGTTTAAAGGAAAAAAGTTTTTTAAAAGGGACTAAAAGTTAAACACTCCTGATGATTAAGTGTCTTCATTTTTCTTCCTGCTTCTAAATTAAAATCTCTCCATTTTTTTGTCTTAGAGAAGAAATCACTGAAAATGATTAAGACAGGTCCCTAACCCAGTGTGAGTTACAGGCTGATATATATTTGGATCACACCAGAAGCTTATCAGGGTCTTGGCAATAAGATTCTAGCTTAACAAAGTTGAGGTCAGGAAATTGAACTTGTAAAATGGAGCACTCATGCAGAACAGAGAGATGACACAGATATTGACAGACCAAATTTTTTCATTTTTTCTTTCCTCTCTTTCTTTCCTTTTTTTTTTTTTCTGAAGCCTTCACAGTTTAATGTGTTTATAAATTACCTAAGATCAGAGTTTTCAGATTTTTTTTTAATCTAAAGATGAATGGGAAGAGCCAGAACACTTTATAATTTTGTGCAATAATGCAAAGCAGTATCTGTTGTAAACTCCTACTAAATACATAATATTTTAATTTTGAAGAGATAAAATATAAATGATTTAAAGAAATTGATGTAGATGGCTGTTAATAAAGAAGCAATGGGAGCTAAAACTCTAACAGGTTATTTTGTCCTGATTTCTGGAATGGTATGACAAAGTCGTAAGTTTAATTCTATGGCTTTATTTAAGTGCTTGTTCCTCATAGGCTGCCAAAGCATATATAGAGTTATTGCTAGTGTGATCTTTAGTCTGGCTCAGCACAGCCATGGAAATAATCTTATAGTTAGGCATGATCTCCATCATACCCCATATAACTAAACTATAAAAGCAAAGAATAAAAAAAAATCTATAATGCCTTCATTAAGAAGTGTAGAACAGCTAAAGAAAAAGCTACCTCAGGAAAAGTATGTGGGGCTGGTAAAAGGCTTGTTTATCTAAGTAGGAATAGAGATATTTGAATAAAGATTAATGTCTAGAACAGTGAAACCAGGCCTGAGTAACTCACAGCATCACTGTCAGTGACGATCCACAATGACCTCATAGGTTAAGAACACTGTTACAAAGATTTATAAACCTACAGTCCCTAAGAAAATGTAGTATCTTCACAGACAGAGCGTTTATGCTTTAAAGATACTGTACCTCTCCATGCAGGAGACAGACAGCTGCAATGGATCCACCACAGGACATTGCTGAGCCCCTCAGCCAAGGTGGTGATGACCCTGGGAAATCATATTTAAGACACGGCAAAATGTTGCTGCACTTTCCCCTGCAGCAGGTGCAGACACCACAAAGGAGCAGCCATCTACACTTGAGCTTGTAGAGAAATCCATGCAGGAGTGGGTTTACTCTGATGGGTTGCAGTCCATGGACAGGATCCACTCTGGAGCAGAGGAGACGTAAGAGGTAGAAGCTGGTACAGATTGACCACAACGCACTTCATCTTCCCACACCAGTCAAGGGATAAGAGGTAGAGAAGCTAGGAATAGGTGTGTTGAAACTGGATAGGAAAAGGAACAGGGAAGAATGATGTTTTGATTTTTGTATTTGTTTCTCACCATTCAAATCTATTTTAACTGGTAAAAAAAAAATTAAGTTTCCCCAAGTTGAGTTTGTTTTGCATGTGAAGGTAATTGGCAAGTGATCTCCCTGTCTTTATTTTCAGCCATCTGCTTCTACATTCCATTTTCTCCCCCCGACCAGTGGAGAAGGGGGAGTGAGAGAGTGTCTGGAGTGGGGTTTGACCTTCAGTCAAGTTAACCCAGCACAGGTAGGAAGTCACAGCTCTTAAGTCATGACCAGAGCAGAGAAGGGCAGACAATGCTAGGCTGATGTCTATTCAGGGAGTTGCCCACCTCTAAATGGTCTCTAAATGAGACTGGTGCCAATATAAAACCTCTCATACATGAATGAACTGCTGTGCAATGTGATTTCTGTTGAAGCTTTTCCAGGTAATCTTAACCATGTTCTTGGACTCTCATCTGCAGGGTGACAAGGACAGCCATTCACTGCAGCTGAATTCAGCTGCTGAAAGGTCCTGTTTACCATGTACACACTTCTATCTTTTCCCTTGCAAGCTTGAGCCCACAGGATGAGTTGGCTGACACATTCACTTGATAGGAAATTAATCCTCTCTTCCCTCCCACATGCTGAGAAGTGTACTTTCTGTCATCAGTGAGCTGAACCAACTCATCCTTCTGGGAAGCTGCATAAAGATAGATGATACAAGGGAAGAGGAGGAAAAAAGACTAGGCAACATGTCAAAGTTATATCAGATTAGGTATGAAAGGAAAATGTACCTTAGTAAATGGCTGTAGAAATGCTTGGTGAATTTGGAGTTGAATATTTTGTGATTTTTTTTCTGATCCTTCAAAATTAGTGTCTACATTATATTTCTATGCCTTTTCACATGTATTTGGAATGGAGATCTATCTGTAGGAGACATATAAAACAAACATTATTTGCTGCCTAAGGGTAGTAGTGAAATCATATTGGTCTATTTCTGAATTTACACTTAGAGTCATTTTGCTTATTTACACATCTTTCAGACCTAATATTGCAGTAAATGCAGACACAGACTTTTATATCTCCAAGTGGACAGAAGAGTTACATCTGTCTGTAGCAGGTAGTAACTGGAATAAAACATCCTGTGGGATCCACTCTCATGTTGTTAAAAGTGTGTGATGGCCTCAGTGGTTCCTGATTCCCTATTAGATGGCAAATACTGTATGATGTGATTAGTGACCGTTCTAACTTGAAATGGAGTTAACTCCAGGAAAAAAAATCATCCAAAGCAGTATATTAATAATGAATTTTATAATTCAAGGAAATGAACCATTATCTAGTTCATTTATGACCAGATTTTCTTTAAAATAACCTTCTGCATCAAATATGATTTAATCTTTTATCAATCAGATTGATATATCAAACATATATTGAATCTTAGTAAAATTTCATTGATCCTTCCAGCAATAAAAGCACTAAGAGACAATAAAAAAATTGTCAGTTCCAAAAGCTGCTGATATAACTAATCTGTTAGAGACATGTATATGAACATTGATTAAAAATAAAATTATAAAGAAGGCTCCACAAAGAAGGCTAATCTGCATTCTTTCTTGAAGAGTTAAATGTTGGTAACACGAAGTACAGATATATGCTTTGTTGACCAAGGAACAGGGAAAATTTGTCCACAAAAATAAGGAGAACTGTTGTGGGCAAAGTAGATTTCTTTCCCTGTGAAGTCATTAGTGATTCTGTTTTATCATTATTCATCAAAATTCAATGGTCTGGAATTGTGATAGGTGCTGAATTAATAGGGAAACATGAATACCATGTAAGAGCATGCTCTTCTGCTACATGTCCGGGGAAAGGGTTACTTAGTAAAATATACAAAAAGAAGTCAGATATGCTATAATATTTCAGATTAGTACTTATGTCAATGTTGCACTGATTTAATACAGATGTGACAAATGGCATGGTTTATGACATCAGCATTTTCTACTAAAATAAATATGTAGCAAACTCTGTGGCAAAAAAATTAAGACTTTTTTTCTCATATATTCAGGTTTAAATACCTTTATTTAGGAAGATTAGGCTAATAAAAACTACCAAGTCGTATTTACTAAATAGATTTCTAAATGTATTTAACATTTGTAGAATGCTGCGTCATCTCTCTAAGTCATTCCAATAAATCACAGTGAGCACATCATCATAATTTTTTGTTATTTTTCTGCTTAACCCCCAATTGCCTTTATCACAGAGTTCTGCACAAAACCAAAGGCTGATGATATGGCACCTTTTTGTTTGCTAACGTTTTCTGGAAGAAATACTTCCTGGAAGTTGAAAGTAGGGGCTCTGGTTTGTTAGCTGGAGTTTCATTTACGCCTCTGGAAGGACATTGCCTGTGACAATACCAAAGCTTCTTGGATGAATAAAGGGATCTAACTGGAATGGCCAGGGATACTAAGTCTTAAAGAGGTGGGGTTTTCTAAGGATCAGGAAATTATTATTTTTCTCAAATGAGTACAGAATTCATAAATCAGGGAGGCTAGAGGAACAGGTTAAGTTTCCTGATGCCATCCTGTCAACACCGGATCTTCTAACACCATTACATACCTTTTCTTAATTTGTAGGGCACACCAGGAAACAGACTAGGAGATAGGAAATGTAGCCTTGGAGATTCTGTAAAGGAGAAGGAGATGGAACTCACACATCATGCACATATGTTGCAGCACCTGCTCTTTATGTAAAAAACAAGTTGCACAAGAACTGACATTTCTGGCAAATTATCTTTTTTTTATTTCTTTATAAATAATCAACATAAGTGGAATATGCTGTGCCAAAGCAAATATTTACACTTCTCTTAATGTCTCTTATTTTTTTCATGTATCACTAGAAAATCAAAATTTAAATTTGGTTCACTAAAAATTAAGTTTGGCTTTTGTTGAGGTCTTGAATCTACCAAGAGGCTCTGCAGCCATCAGCCTTGTCTCTTCTTTGTGTTGTGCCATGGGTATTTCTGTCATTTGTTCCCTTATCTTGCTGATTCTGACCTTGCTGGTATGATTTACAGGCTTTGACTTGGACCTGCTTTGTCACTGTGGATTCATGTGGGCACCATGGGGCTGTTACCCAAGCTTGTCTCCTCTCATGAGTCCTACCAGAAGGAGCCCTTACTGGTGAGGACACCAGTTCCCCCCTGCCTCGCTCTCACCAGTGGCTTTTGGTTACGTTTTTCTTCATGAAAATGCCCAGCCTTCCTGTTCACAGGCTTATGTTTGTTGTCATTTTGTTTAGGTTTATTTATTTGCAATTATTATTCAGTAGAGAGCTGCTCAGCTGAAGCTAAAAGGTCAATTTATGGAGATTGAGTTCTTGCTATTCCCAATTCAGCAACTTAGCAAAAAACTTATTAGACACTTAGTGAATAAAGTATTGCTCAGTGGGGTGTTGATCTGCATTAAAATCTCTTATTAAAATCTGCTTTAGGAAAGAATGGAAAAAGTTGCTCTTTTTCCACAGAAAACCAAAACTCAGAAACATTTGCATTGTTAAGGCTTCTGGCAAAATCTCCAAAGTCTGTTAGAGGTGTAAAAACACGCAAAGTAGGTGGAAAAAAAAGCCCAGCATAGGGTAACTTTGGAATGGATATAAGCGTTTTTTACTCTCAAAGTACAAGTGCTCCATTGAATATAAGGTAGTTGAAGTTTACTCTACAATAGGCATGAGCTGCATTAAGTCTAATATTTTACCCTAAATGTTCTCAAAGAAGGAATAATCATGACAAATCAGAAATTGGTTACTCAAAAGCAGTTGCCCTCCTATCAATGGCGATAATGATGTGCAGGGGCTTCTCCATGCATCAGTACATAACAGAGCAATGACAAACTTCATCTTTTAATAATATTTTTTTTTTCCCAGAGTTTCTTGTAAAATAAATGTAATTGCAAGGATTGTGATTTTAGGACTGAACTTCTGGATAAAACAGAGGATTTCAGCTCTTGCTTCTGTTTTATGCCAGCAGTTTGAAAAAGAAGCAGCTCAAAGCCATTCTGACATGTTGCTACTGATCACTGAATGAGTATTCTGCCCACCTATGCCTTAAAGCTATCTAAAATTAAAAAAAAAATTTTGATTTAAAAACCAAGGAATTCTTTAAGGGTTAAATGCTTGTGAATTGAACAGGTCTTAAACACTTTTGGAGCAACAGGATGCCCACATGACCTGTTTTCATGAGGATGTGCGAGACAAGCTAAATAAATGAGGCTTGTGGGACACTCACAGCATGATGCTTCTGCTCAGGGAATTCAGGCTAGCTAACATATGTTTCAAATCCAAAATATATTCCATACAGCCACTACAAGACTTAAATTACAGCTGTACTCCTGACCACAAATATTTTGCTCAGCTCCTTGGCTAATGTGCCATTGGAGCTCTGGCTGGCATTTCACACTCTGTGCTGTGCATCACAAAGAAATGCATATTCAAGGTTAGGCACTGGGTGGTGTTGAAGAGCTAACTAGTGGAAAAATACATTTGTGCAGATTTTAAACTGATCAATATTCACCTTTTCTTGCAGCTGATGGAGCAGGATTTGTTCTTCAAAATAATTCATCTAGTTACCTAGACTTAATCAGGTACCTTGCTCTTGTTTTCCTATTTGTAAAAACATGTAGAGATGAAGTCTCCAGTTGTACTTCTTTCTCTTATCTCTGGACTTACAAGTATATTCCTGTAAGTAAAGCATCCTTTTCATATTACTTTATCATTGAAGAGTTTCTACAGCCTAACCTTGTAAAATTGGAAATAAATGTTTTTCCAAAGTATTGTATTTAATCTTAATGCGCATTTCACATAGACTATAGAAGGATTATTTCTTTTTTTCTTATTTAATTTTACACGACACAAATGAAAGTAAACATTAGAGGAAAAGAAATTATGTGTTAGTTTATCATCACATCAAAGTATTTTAACCATGGTAAATACACAGTTAGATTTCCAAATATCAAATATAGACGTCAAATAACAATAAAATAAAAAATAATCTATTCAACATGTGTCATTTAAAATGACTCTGCTTAGAATGATTTCACTAAATAAATAGCAATATTCTACTTTAAAAGAAGACAGCATTCAATAACAGCATTTGTAGATATTTACTCAAAATCTTCAATTTTAAATATTCTGAAAAGTTTTAGATTAGTCTGAAAATTGTATGTAGCTACACTTACAATTAACAGCTATTTATGTGTACATAATAGAAATAAAACCATACTTATCTGTCTCTACTAGGTTTCCAGGCCAATAGCATTTTCTGTGTTTGCCTGAGGGTTAAATTATCTTTAGGGCCTTCTCTTAATTTTATTTCTAAGGATAGGTGGTCTTTAGTGTATTGATCTCAAAAATTTTGGAGTTTAATTTCCAGTAGCTGTTCCAAGCAAGACTTCTCAAAATAGATGAATATTTTTATGACTTAGAAATCCATAACAAAAAAATATTACTACAAAATTGGCCTCTCCATAGATATCAAGAAGTCAAATTTTCAGCTGCAGCAAGCTTCTTTAGCAGTCATCTGTGTCCTGGTATATCAAGTGCCTTCTAGTCCCCAAATGGATGGAATGTATTGAAAGGATTAAAAAGCTATCTGATACTTTCAAATATCTCACAACTTTAAAAAGTCTTTGTTTGTTAAAGGGAGAACTAGAGTGAGTATCACCTGATCTATTCACTTATCCCTAATTTAGATCTATACCATATTGAAGACAACAATAAAATTAGCGACTCCCACATCTGCTTGGCATGGCAGACACTTGTGCTAAAATAGTCACCTTCACCAGGAGAGCTGAGACTTGGCCCAAGGAAAAGATTTTTAACACACAGCTGCCACAGAGCTGTGGGAAGCTGCAGCATTAGCTCTCTACC
This sequence comes from Drymodes brunneopygia, assembly GCA_013400955.1. Classification (NCBI taxonomy): domain Eukaryota; kingdom Metazoa; phylum Chordata; class Aves; order Passeriformes; family Petroicidae; genus Drymodes; species Drymodes brunneopygia. The sequence continues at coordinate 186,475 of VZTZ01008467.1, read as the reverse complement.
CATGCATTCACATTAAGAGAATCCCAAGGATTGCATCAGTTATTAGAGCACTGCCACAGACACTGATAAAAAAAGATGCAAGTCAAGTAGAAAAAAAAACCCAGAAGAGTCAGAAGGAATACATTGAAAGAAAAAGTGGTAAACACTGTAATAATTAAATAAAGAAATAAACATCCTTGTCTTTCCAAACCACAAAACAAATGTGGCAAACCAAAAAAAAAAAAGAGTTCAAAAATATTTTTATCTAACTGTGCACACTTTTTCCATTTGATGTATTAAAAGTTGTTTACTTCTCTCCACCACCTAATAATACGCCTCTTAATATGCGAACTATAAACTACAGTACTTTGGGGTAATTAGTTAATCCATCAAAATAATTCTCATTTATACTCATACTCCTGTGGTCTAGGGAGGTCATTTTAATATTTTGCAAATACCTTTAAGCAAACCCCAGGGACAAATCAGGTGAAAAGCGCTGTAAGCAGCTATTTTTCTATAGCCATGTGCAGTGTTTATACTCTGCTGGTAAATACCGTAGGTTGATTTTATTGAGCCTGTTGAATATAACGAGCATAAATGTGACATATACCACCATATGGTACAGGTGGTTTTCTACACATGGACAGGCTGCAATTAATGCTGCAGTCTGTAATTTTTCCTCTTACTTATGTGTCTGTCTATGCCAAAGATCACTCATTTGCAAAGAGTATCTGTATATACACGTGTATGTGACTATGGGCATTACCACTTCCATGTTTAACTACTGGTTGTGCTGAATAAAACCTGTCTGTAATATATAATCAGTAGCAGAATGCAAAAGAAATACTTATGCCAAGAAAGTTGTAAAAATGCTGTGCTATAGGAGTGTTCTTTTTTTTCTTGGCCTTTAATGTTGACAGCTACCAGAAAATATGATACTGTTCTAATTTAACAATTATGATTAAATTGCACCCTACTGTCATATAGATATATAGTATTTAAATAGCTCCCTACCATATATATTGCAATCTACTACCATATATAAAGCATGTTTAAGACAGTGGCCTAAATTCCTTAATTAAATCTTGTGCTCTGATTCCAGTCATTGCATCTGCTGAAAAACATCTGAGGCTATAAATATTTTTTTTAACAAAAATCACATGAAACTTGCAAATGGAAAAATTAAGAACCTGTAGTATTTGTGATCTAGGAGTGGAGAACTCACAAAATAATTCTACAGCATCAGAATGGACGTTTTGTCAAGTCATACTGAGATAAAGATACACACTCCCTGAAGAGGTTTCTCTTTCCCCTTATTGAGAGGGTCATTAGACAGCTACTGTAAGTAAGGAAGCACTTTTCACCCTTTTCCCAACAAAGGACACCCTGACATTCAGTACAACAAAAATCAAGAAAATTTCATTACAAATTTCTCTTTCATAACACTCTAAGTACACAATCTTATTTTTTATCTCCTTGGGTAACACTTTGGCATACATTCCTCATGCAAAAATACCAAAAAAATCACTTTGGCCAAGAGAGAAATACCAGCTCTTAAAACGGTAGGCAACCAACTTTTCTCTTAGATTTTTGAACCAAAGTTGTTTCAAAATAGCATTTAACACTCACCAGTTATACCCAAGAAATGCAAACAGAACTACACAAGAGAAGTTTCATGTGATAAATTAGATTCTGTTGCCTAAATGTTAAAGCTTGTTCATGTTGTTGATCAACATGTATGATGCCATTAAACTTTCTCATGTTACTGGTGAAAAAAGAAGTAGTTTGATTTTTAGCAGAGCAGTTGGTATGTGAAATCTTCTATATAATATCTTTTTGGCAAGAATATATCCAGAACAGTAAATGCAACATAGTATAATTACATATATATGGGCTAAACAGTGATGAAAATCAAAATGTATGTGTAGTGCTTTCTCCTTGGGAATGTTTGAAGATAGGTAAAATTAGGTTTAGTGAAACCTACTTTTTAGACTATATATATATTAAAAATAATGTGGAATGAGCAGAGTTTCCAACAAAGATACAGGTATAAAATTTATGGCCTTGAAGAGTTTTCTGTTTAACTTCGTTATTTCAAGCATTTTATGTCAAATGCAAACTTAGAATTTTTTTCCTTTAAGGCATGAAAACATTTGAGTCCTTTCAATGCTAATGGTAAAAAAATGTGCACCAAAACAAAGTTGGAAGTGTACTTCCAAAGTATGAATGTTGCTATTAACTGAAAAAAATAATAAAAGAGTCTGTACTAAAATCTACCTTCAACATAACTCAGTTGGAGCTAATGAAGTTGTGCTGCATGGACCGTGTTGTGTTTTCATAATGCTGTTCTAAAATTATATACCTGCTTCAAATATGAAATCCAGTGCCAATAGGGAAAGAAATGGTGACACATTCACCACTGTCATATCTTCCCTGCCATCTGTGGAGAATTCTGCTCATGTTTTTGTGAGATTACTTAAAAAAAATTTTAAAAGTAGATTGCAGAACAGTAGATTGTGGGTTAACTGAGTGGCAGCCAGGACAAATCCAAGGGCAAGAATAATTGGGTATTCTCCTTTATGACCCAGCACTTCCCCCACCATTTGACTTTGCTTAATTTAAACACAAAGATTTCAATGGCAGAATGCTGCATGTGGCCAGTTTTGTTCAAAATCTCCATACAGCAGAGATTCAAACCCACTTAATATACCTGCCCATCCTATTCAGTTACAATGTTTCATTCATCCACTGAGAAAACATGTATAGACTGGAGATTAATTTTTTCCAAAACACCTAAAATTAATACTAAGGGTCTGTTTTAAAGGTAATTTAAGGGTGTCATATTGGATAGTGCTTGTATCATACAAGACAGAGGTACATACTGTCTGTTTAACTGTTACTACTAATTTAACCAAATTTACTTTTGGTCATTCAATTACAATTGGTTTTAATTCTTATTGGCTTGTTTCCTATGTATTGTATTTTTAAATTTTATAATCTAGATATCACTGATTGGATAAAGTAATAAAATCATATATCCATAACAATGCAGGTCTCTATCAGTGTCTTAGGTAACAAAAATATAAATCTTATAGCTCATTTGCAACATCATTTTGGCTTGCTGGCTAAGTAAATCATGTGCAATTCTAAAATGAAATTTCAGGGTTGATAGATTTCTAACAATTGTCTGGGTAGAATGATGAGCAAGTGATTAACATTCATAATAGTTTTGAGCGTCCTGTATTATAATTTCCCTAGCAAAGTTGAAGTAATAGGTAAACAGAGAAAAATATAGATCTAGACTGCCAACCTTCCATATAAACTAAAAATATCAGGGTTTTTTTATCAAAAAGCTGATGAAACCTCATGCAATAACCGAAGTATGGCCTCCGGGGGGCATGTGCTAAGCCACCCTCTAGCAACAAAACACATCAAGGCCTTCAGTTCTGGGAGTGGTCAAAAACACACCTGAGGATCACACACTTTCCCTTCTAAATATATCTCCTCACTGATGAGTTAGTCTATTGGAGAAATTGTACTGACATCCCTTCTTCAGAGGAGAAAAAACAAAAGCAAGAACAAAGCAATCTTCACATGCCATTCACGGGAGCCAAGGCTCGATAGCAGTCTAGGCTTAGAGATTGTTGTTTCCTATGACAGTAGAAAACTACCAGGAAAAAGGAAAATCTTGTACAAAGTATCAAGTTGATTTACTTGATTTACTGCAAATCAACAGAGCAAATACAAAAGAACTCAGTTTCAGCTGTTTCAGAGAATCAATTTGATTGCATCTAATAACTGAGGATCACATGCTATTTTTTTAATTTGCTGATATGTACAAATAAATGTGGCAGATTGTTAAAATATTCAGAGGGTGAATTAGTCCAAGATAATATTCCCTGCAGCTTTTAGATGCAGAAAAACACCTCTGCATCGTAACCATATTAGCTCGCAGGAGTCTCTAGGGAAGCAAGGAAAGTATGACTACACACAACATGCAGTCCCTCATTTACCTTTGTCTTGATTAATCTTGTCCCAGAAAAGATACTTAAAAACAGTCTGTTATTTATTCTTTTTGTTCATTGAAATTCTCAAAAGATTGAGAAAATTCGAAGAAATTTGAGAAGGATATTCCCTTGTTTTTTATACTAGTGTTCTCGGGGGTTGAAGACTGTTGGGGTATTGCAAATCTGTGAGTGTTCAGATATAAACTTCACCACAATATTGATCAGCCAATTGAAAACTTGCTAAATATCCTACTTTGATAAATAACCATAAAATTAAGTTTCCCTTTGCAAGAACTATACTTTTGTTTTATTCAGGAACAGGTATCTTTTAAATGTACATGTACAAGAGCAGGGAATCCATAACAAGTATTGCCATATCCTTTCATCAGCACCTGGGAGCAGCTCATTTTAGTCTGTGATGATTTCCATTTGCCAAGAGACAAAGTCCTTATCTAACAAGTCCCTTGCACTTGCTGATTTTATTTTGGATAACTGTAACAGTGCTACAAGCTTCAGAGATGTGTCTGACATCTACTGCCACCTTTGTGGAATGTATCTCCCTTATCCAGATTCAGGCATTGTTACATCCCAAAGCTGAATGTGGCTGTGGTGTGACTTTTTTCTTCTGTCACCAATTCATCTGCCATCTCTTTTTTTTTTTGTCTTCAGGTTCTTTATGAGCATATAGCATCTATCTTTATCAGCTAGGATTATTTACAAATGGGTCATTACCCATCAGAACTCAGAACTTCCTCTCTTTTCAGCTCTTTTTCAAAACAAACTCATTTCTCTTGAAATTATTATAAAAACTCAGAATTTTGGACTTTTTTATTCAGTTTCTCTTTTCAAATTTCATTTTTTTTGGTGAAGTTTTGTTTTGGGGGCTTCTTTGGTGGGTTTTTTCACTTGGAAAGGAAAAAACAGTCTAAATAAAATCCATGCAGAAATCTTGTTCACTGAAACTCTTCCCCATCTTTTAAATGCATATTTTGAGACCTCAACACTAAGCAGGGGTTAAATCATTATTCTTCTAAAAGATGACACATGATTACAATGGCACACCAACTCTGTATAAGGGGTCAATATTCACACACCTTGCTCTGCATGTTGCACAGTAGGGAAGGACACAGTGTACCAATTAAGAAGGTACAGAAACCGAAAATAAAAGCAATCACTTTATTTTTTTTCTTTATAATTGCCAGTATCAGGCTACACTGTGAGAGATGTCCTACTGCTCAAGAAGACTATGTTTCATCCAAAGGAAAATCAAAGATAGTTCATTCAAGTTTGCAAGTCACTGAGGAAAAAACAAAAAGGAAAGAGAAGAACATTAGATGTGATGATTCTATGAACAAAAGAGAAAAAGATACCAAGTTGTTAAATCATTAATTTTTTCCTACACTAAGGAACACATTAAGTCCAGAAATGTTGACACATATTCCACTTCTCTGCATGTCACAATACTAAACCCAAGATCATTAACAAAGGATTGAACTCAATAACCTAAGACAATACAGTGTTTCATGGAAGACCTGAGAGACTGCAGAGTAGCATATGATCTTCAGTTTCACAGGCTTTTCCTATTTAAAAGACATGTAATAAAATCCATGTATTTTCATATTGAAAATGTACAAGGGAGAAGGTAGAGGAATGATAAGAACTTTTCTTTGCTGTTTTATACAAAAAAACCTGTTTAATGCAAGCTCCAAGTATACAGATAGAGGGAGCCCACGCTTTAATCACAGAATCCTTACAAAACATCAATTTGTAGATTTTATACTATATAATAGAAAGAAAAGCCACACAGACACAATATACGGCTTTTCTAATTTGTCAACAACTACAAAGAATGTAGTTCATGTAAGAAACACAATTTCTGAATCTCACACGATTCTAAATCTCATGTCCACTCAAAACTATTCTAATGGTTTTGTCTGCCTGGATAGTAATAGCCATGACATCTCCTGTTTATAGTCTGACTTCCAAATCACTGATTTATTACCCTGACCTCTTTGGTCTCATCCTGCCTATCTGGTAGCATTTCAAATATTTTTTAAAATAATGTCTTTTATGATTTGGAAAGAGTTTACTATGTAGCACTTTATCTGCTTCTACTTTGAATTATCATTCTGAACTAATCCCTTCATGTCCATTTTTTTTTTCCTTGGTGGTCTGTGAATTTATTGCTGCACTAATTCAGGCTTTTCTTGAGCAGTTACTTAAATCACAGGCTAAGAGACAATCTTTTGATGCTTAGCTTTTTCTCTCTAATCTCCATGTAGAAAACATCTTTATTACTTATTCATTTATTTATTTTTTGCACATAAAGCATTACAAGAAGTGTTAGATAGAGTTTCCTCCAGTGCACGCATCCTCTCCCCCTACAGAGGATCCTGTGACCTTCTGCCTGTCAAGAGGCACATTTGTTTTTTTTTCCCTTCCTTGATTTTTTTCTGATGTAGAACTATTCAAGTTTCAGTCACAGTAAAAAATCATCTCTTTGCCCTCATTCTTGAGAACCCCAATGTGATTTCATTACAACTGCCCAGAATTCATTCCCAAAAACAGTTATCTGCAAGAGGAAGATTGATACCACACTGTAAGCAAGACAATATTTTAACTTCATTTTTAATATGAAAAAATGAAGATTTAAAAAATAATATTTCTAAAAGAGACAACATTGCAGAAATCACAGTGTAAATTTTTTATAAAGTCAAAATATTTCTGTATCACTGCAATATTGATATAAGCTATGAAAATAATACAGTATAAATATAAATGATTTTAACAAAAATTAAATTATTTTTCTTTAAAAATCCATCATTTTAATATAGAAAAACCTGTGGCCACTTTTCTTTAAAAACTGTCGAGTCATGGAATGCTTCTTTTACTATGAAAACATGTTCATAAAAAGTCAGCCACATTGTTGCTCAGCTAAACCAAAATCACACCACTTTTATATAGCCATTTCAACATGATACTCTCTTATTTAAGAAATAAAATATTTCCAAGGGGTGGAGAGTGAATTGCATTCCAATATATAATGATCTTTTTGTCCTGGGCAAAACTCAGCATAGCAGTTTTATTGGTATAATATTTCTGGGGCAGAAATTCAATAACAGGGGAACCAAGTTATTCAACTATGAAAGCTGTCTGTCTGGAGACATGCTATTAAACAACACTTGAGCTTTCTGTTTACTTTGGTGGTATTTATAGTTATGGCTAAGCATTTGCAGCTTACACTTGCTAAATATTTCTAAAATGCAGTTGCTGTAATAGACAGCACAAATCATCATAGCTTCAGTGCTGTTGTTTTTCCAAGAAATAAAGAGGCAACAGAGGACTTTTGTTGCTGTTCACTTTGCTTCTACATCTTATTCTTCAGTGTCCTGTTGCTTTATAAATAATGCATTCATATTCCTTTTTATAAAGGTGTATATATTCCCCATTATTATAGTACCTGAACATCCCATACATGAAGGCTTTTATGCTCACAGATCCCTTTGACATGAAAAAAACCCACAATGCTTCCATAGAGCTGAGGGCATCTACTTTGCAGTGGGGAATCTATTCTGGTTTGTTTTTTTTCTAAAAGCAATGCTACAGCTAATCTCAAAACTATCCCATCCAAGTTCCTATATTGCAAGTGCACAAATTAGTTCAAGGACTTGTAAAAATGTCCTTCAGGTCATGCAAGAATCTATATGATACCGAAGGGAATGGGGCAGGGCAGGGAAGGCAGGCGACAAAAATCTTTAAGAAGAGGACATTATCATTCTGGTCACTCACAGAGACATGGGCATGACCCAGGAGATCTGTTGATGGTCAAGAACCACTAGGAAGGGGTCAGTGGCAGACCAGGGAAATAAATTCAGACCTCCCTAATGCAGGGTGTCAGTTTTACTTAAGCTACTGGAAACTACAGTATTTTTATCAAGATAATTAAAATGATAGAAATATTTGCACTTAAACAAACAACCAAAATCCAAAGCTTGAAAAAGTATTGCTATGCAAAAAATTAACCAAATCAATCCATCAGGCCTCTTCTACCTCTAAAATGCCAAAATTAAAACCATAGGCTACAAAATAACTGATGTGGTTTAACCCCAGTTGGCAACTAAGTACCATGTAACCACTTGCTCACTGGCTCCCACCCCACCTCACCCTCAGTGGGAAGAAGAATCAGAAAGAAAAGGCAAACCTTGTGGGATGATATAAGAAAAATTTAATAATGGAAGTACAATATAATAATAATATTATTGTTTATAATGATAAAATATTCTAATAATGTTAATAATAATAATCTTAATGATAAGGAGAGGGAGAGAAAGTAAGGGAACACAAAAGAAGTAAGAGAAGCACAACAGAATCACTCACAATCCACTGACTGATGCAGGCATCAGGTATCTGATGCAGATATCCCATCTGGGTATCTCTCCTAGTTTATACACTGGGCATTATGTCCTTTGGGAGGGAATATCCCTTTGGCCAGTTTGGTTCAGCTGTCCCAGCTGTGCTCTCTCCCAGCTTCTTGTGCACCTGCTTCACTGGCAGAGTGAGCACGAGACACTGAAAAGTCTTGGATTTAGAGCAAGCACTACATAGCAACAACCAAAGCAATATTCTGATACTGAATCCAACACACAGCACTGTGCCAGCTACAAACTGGAAAATTAACTCTGTCCCAGCTGAAACCAGCACAATAACTTAATCAAATCACACATAGTCGCTTAAGTGACTCCTGACTTTTAAGCTATTATTCCCTGAAATGCAGCTTATTGTTTGCAAGAAAAATCTTAGAGAAGAATTTCCTGGTTGAAAAGCTCTTTTAAAAGATGAGTGGGATAAGGTAAAATAAAAACAGGTGTACCTCTGAAGTGATTAGATGCGACTGCAAGAAGACATATGTTGCACCATGTTTTGCTGCTGCCCAACATTGAAAACCAACAAAGAAAAATTAAGGATTCTGCCCATTTTGTTCAGTGGCAGAGAAGGCAGAGACATTTTAAAGTTTTGGGGCTGCTCCCAGGTAAAATTTATCTTAGTTTTGAGACTCCAAGAGTATCTGAGATGTCCACCTCCAAGGGCTGCTCCTTGAAGGGATAGATCCCTACAAAATGAAAATCAAAAACCTTATCAAGCCTGCTGGCCCAAGAGGCTAGATGCCATGATCTAAATGCAGACTGTGCATTTGGTGCCCTGAAACACTGGAAAACACCAGTATTCTTGTATTTCTCCTAAAGCGGCCTCCATCAATTTTCAAGACAGAGTGATACCTCCTAGGGACAGGATTTAGTTGCTTCTGCAGAGCAAGCTCAACTGAAGAAAAAACCTTAGAAGGAGGACAGAGAGAGTAAGACATCTGCTCTCAAAATTTACTGTACTTGAACTTTCAGGATTGTTGTCTAAATGTTATAACTATACAGAAAAATATTGTGGCTTCCTGCTATAATTTTTTCTTTTATATTGTTATGGTGAAAGATGTAAATGTCCCTTATATATTGGAAGAATTTTTTTCCTCATATTAAATTGCTGATTAGTTTTTCTCTCTGAAATCCCAATAAAATGCCCTTAAATTAAATATACCTTCTATATACAGTTGATAATAATATTATCAAAATAAAATCATTTATCTAATAAACATCTCAATGTGAGTGACAGTGAAAATGGACATTGATTATAATTTGAAACATGAAGGCTCTTTTCAGATTCTAGCTACAAAACAGCTATCTCAAAAAGTTTCAGCTAAATTTTTCTTTTCATACAAGCTGAAGGGTTAGAGAAGGGCAGGTAAGAGGTCTTGTCAAAAGCTACCATACATTCAGTTACCTTCTGTTGAATTTTACTACCTTGGTATTCCATATAAACACCAGGATATATCTGTTTGGCTGGGAGCATATTCCTTTACCACTTAACTCTTCCAGGCAAGATCCTGGCTGTACACATCGTCAGGCAGGTGTGGCAGAGTGTTAAATAAGGGATTTAAATCCAGGTTTGGTGCATGCTAGGGATTCGTTTGCTTCAGATGGGCATGTCTGGAAACCAGGTGGAAGAGGGTGACTGCTGAGGTTTAGTTTTATGGTTGTAAGGAGGAATGACAGGTGGGAAACATATCTGCAGCCACAATACGAGGTCACTCACCTTTCCTCTCTTCTTTTGATGTGCTGATCATAGGGTATACCTCCCAAGCCTAGGGATGTCTGGCATCCAGGTCACCACAAAAAGCCAAAGGCATTGTTCAGGAGCAGAGCCGAAAGTGCAGACCAGTGGGGTTTATGAGTATGAGCCATCTTCCAGGGAAGAACTACATTTGACTGTGACTTTTAGTACTCAAGGTGGCTAGCATCAAAGGAAAAATATGCAAAGAATAGAAAATAATTGCTATATTCTAATACAATGAATAATCAATAGCCTATTAATATAAAAATATATGCAAACACATTAATCTAAATATGTTAATTAGAAACTTTTATTAACGTTCTCCAGGCATGTTTTCTGGATCATGTCATCACTTCCTTTCTTCAAGAATTGCTTCTATCTTGGATTATGACTGTTTCAGTCTTCTGTGCATTTTATGGGATGAGCACAGGTGTACAAATATACTGTTAACCTCCCAAATCCTATCTTTGCCACAGATTTCCTATTGGAGATATGAGGATATTTTAGGGTAATGACATGTAAATAACAGAAAATAGTCTCTACCTCGTCCACATAGGGAATCTGACTTCAAACAAGATTTTCTCTGCACATCAATCCCTGCTTTATAGTCTAGAGCAAATGTCACTTTCTTCCTCTCGTCATCAATAACAAAGTACTAAGGTCATACCTCAAACAAATAGAGGATTTTAGCTAGGCTAAAAAAAAACTGAGCAGGCATAGTCCTGAAAAACACTGCCTTGTTTTGCATTCTAATCCAACAAGGTAAAGATTTTTTGCATGCTTCAATGGCTTGGCTTAAAAAGTGTATCTGCAAATTCGAAACCCTAGCTAATAAGAAATTTAGAAACCTCAGTCTCAAATCTCTCCTGTTACCTAATTTTATCTGTGTGTCTACCAGATATTCATACATGTGGACACAAATATAATTTGGAGGTGAAATTGGAAATCAAATATGTGTGGGTTTCATTTTTTTTCATATCATTAGCCTTCAAATACATCCTGGGATTTTCTCTTCAGGTGTTTTACTGTGTGCCCCTCAGTTTGCTCCTTCCTCAGGAATAACTTATTGGAGGCTTGCTCACCACCCTTTGCTCACATTAAACAGAAGGAGGAAATAAATCTCTCTTAAGTGGTAATTAAATGCTCAAACAATGGGTGCCACCATGCACAGCAACTTGCTGCTTGGAAAGGCTAGAGAAAAGCTAAGCCATCAGAGCAAAACTGTGAGCTGGGAAAGCAAAGGCAAACACGGATCCCCACGGTTTCAGCGGCTGCAGCTGTGCAACAGGCGGGTGGTGTGTGGTGTGTGCTGCATGGATCTGGGGGAAAGCCAAACAGCCTATTTTCCATTGGCCAAGATAGTTCCAGAAAAGGTAGATCTGGGAATCTTAAGATGCCTTCCCTGCTTGTTCCCAACACACTGGAAGAAAGGCAAGATAATTAAACAAACTTACCTGTATGATACATTGGAACCATAAATTTAATTGTTTTGATTCTGGCAATCAAATAAAGAGGCTCCATGTACTGGCTGATTGCTCAGGCTGGAAGTGTTGGTGGTGTATATTGTTTAGTATTATTAGCAGTGTTCAGTATTTCTAGCAGTGAAGTCAGTGCAGTAACAAAACTTTCATGCAATTATGTGTGCATGCACTATGATCTTGAAAAGTTTAGTAGGAATGAAGCTCTCATTAACCTAAAAAATTATTACCTATAATGAGAAAAGAAGAAACACAGGGAGTGTCAAACTGCTAATAAAATGTAGATTCTTATACTGACATAATGAATTCATTTGTACCCATTTTATTTTGATGTAGAGAATTGTGATAATTCATTGTGTTAGCAGCCAAATTATTTTGGGTTTTTTTCAATGACAAGAACCATGAACAATGACCAGTCTTTGTCTTTCAATAAAAACATCAGAATATGTTACTGAAGTCTAATTCCGCCAGATTTTTCCTGTCACCACTTTGGCCAACATGAGGGTGACTGGTTTATTTTTATGCCTTTACTGCTGCACCAGAGCAGTTTGGTGAATGATACCACAGCTGATTTATATTACGACAGGCTCTTTCCATAGAAGCAAAGCTATGGGGTCACTTTTCAGAGTCTTATATATGGGCAGCTCTTTCTACATGCTGTCACATAAATTTTGAGAATTAAATTAAAGCTTCTTTAGCAATTCATGCCCAGCTCTTGTTTCTTGAGCATGGTACAGGCTCCAGGTCAGGCACCTCTGCTCAGCTCAGGCCCAGCAAGCCACAAAGATGTGCACACTGACAAAGGAGGTCCTGAAGCAATGTGGTACTCCCACACTGAAAGGATATTTTTTGTTCTCGTACACTTGCTTAGCAGAAGGCCTCTGGACTTAACATTTACTTTATAGCTGTTGCCAAAATATTAAAGAACAGCTCTACTTAACCTTTTCCAGTGAGACCTGGGTTTATACTGTCTGCTCTTTAAGCTGTTTCAGTGCAAGCCAACTCTAAAAAGAAAATCATATGAGGCAAGGTAGAAGGCTCAGGAGAAAAAAAGCTCACTTCATTAGTAGTACTTATCTTGTATATAGCAATGTGCAAATGCAACCTTGCTAGCATAGACCAGACTTGATTTCAAGTGTGTTTAAAAAGATTTTGCCTTTTATTTTTGTGGCATTTTAAACATGTATATACCATGCCAGGTATCCACTTTTTAAGTAAGGACTTTCAGATTTCCTGTTTTGTTATTTAATGGAAATTAAATTAGATATATATGAAAAGATGTGAAAAAACAAAGAGTTCAAGGTTTCAAGGTGCGTTCAAATTTAGTTAATGTGTTCATCTAAGTTGTGTACTCTATCTTACTTTATGATTTGGGTAGCAATACAGTGGGAGAATCATTTAAAAATAGGATTTACAGTTCAAGAATTACTTCTATCTTGGATTATGACTGCTTCAGTCTTCTGAAATCTTGATAAATTTTCATTAAACATATAAGTTATGCTTATTCATAAGCCTTACACAATATTTATTAAAAAAAAAGTATATTTTTACCATGTGACCATACTTAGTGACCCTAGTGTTTGTATCTCAGAATAGGGATTTAAAATAGATTAAAATACTAATTGTTTTGATATATATCAAATGAAAAAGACCAGAATTAATTTCTCAAAATTTAGATTGGGAACCAAATAAGGCATGAAAATTTATAGATTTCATGTATGTATCGTGCAAGAATACTTAACAATAATTCATGTTTCCAGCTTTCAAAGTACTACATTTGCATTTCAAGGAAATGAATATGTATAAGTTGTCTGGGGGTTATATATTTATTTATTTATTTTGCAACCCAAAGGTAAGGGCGAAATTTAAAAATGCGAATAGCAGCATGTTGTGTGTGTTAGATTTACTCCAGCACAAGTGAGGACCTGCAATAATTGGGTTTGTATAATTACATGCTCACTCCACTGTAACCAGCTGACTGCCTTAGACTGTGGACTCAAAGCAGTGATAGTCCCTCTGTGTGCTCCATGCATCCCAGGAAAGTGATGAGTTTTCCTGTTCTTACACATTCACTCAAGGTTACCTTGGCAACCGCTTGATAAGATGGTTCCATAATACCTGTCCAGCTTTTTTCGCTGTAGCATGAGTGTACAGACTAGACAATTTCAAAAGATGGCTTTTCCCCCTAGGGCCTGCAGACTCAATATAGATTTCTTCCTCTCTCAACAAACTTGCTACTTTACTTGCTAACAAACCTCTGTTTTTATGGTGCTACTTCCCATATATGTATGCAGACATTGGTTCAACTTCTCTGTATTCTACCGACTGCTTTTACTAAATGCTTATTTTTAACCTGAGTTTCTCAAATTTGTGTGACCATAACTTTCTGTGGACATGGTTGTCTCTGTTCATTCTAAATTTTGCTTGCTGCTATCATTCAACCATGCAAAAATATTAAATAAATTTTAAGGAAGACAGGGATGGAAAAGGCATAGATTTATCTTATTTTAAATTGGTATAGCAATATTATTAAAGAATATAATTTAATATTAATTTGATATACTGACATACAGAAGACAGATTTCAAAGACAGTGTTTTCTGATGCAATGTCTGAAACTAGGCAGCTGAAGAGAGGAGGAAAATAGAGACTGTATTATTGTCATCTGTGAGTTCAAACACAAGTACAGATGAAACACAGGTCATGGAACCTGGAACACTGAGAAGTGTAATTGGAGATTGTACCTTCTAGGACACCAGAAAGTCCATTTTGAAGTTTTCTTCTTTGAGGTTTCTGTGGTTGCTGATGAAGGTCCAATTCACACTGCAGGTTTAGTAGAATAGGAGTCTGTCATCAGACACAAGGGAAATTCACTGAAAAACTTCCCATCTGTTCTGCTTCTATTTTTACATCATGCTTATGCCTTCAAATACTTCTATATTCATGGAGGTTAAAACCTTGCAAACAAAATTATTCTAGCCTGTCACAGACCTGCCTGATCAGTCAGGCAAATCCAACAGTGCCTACAGACTGACCCAGAGTAAATTTCAGAGTTGGCATCCAGCAGCTGTTTCAGTGAGATCTGGCTTCAGTTCTCAGAGAAAATAGGATTATTCGGGGTGAGAATGAGGGGATACTTAGAAAAGAAAGTCTACATGGGAAAAAGTAAAATTTCATGTAAGAGAAGTATTTGCAGTTGCTGTTTTTGTGAACTGCTTCTTTTAGTAGTAAATTGGCCATAAAATTTCTATGGCAAATTATTTTGATCACATTATTTTAAAGTACTTTCATTTTCAATTTTTCTGACCTTCATGAATCACTCCCATTATTATGTTCTCTCATCTTTTAAGTACCACTTACACCATTTTCTTTGTCCTATCTGATAAAAAGGGGGGGTGGGGGGAAAGACACTCGTAAAACATGAAGTCTGGACATAAAAGCAGGTATCATAGTAACAAATGCTAATGGTTTTTTTATAACTCAGGATCTTGGACACTCTCTTTATTATGTCATTTTCAACTCTAAGAGTATCACAGTCAAGGTAAGCTGAGGTCAGTTTTTCAGGACTGAAAGCACTGGGTCATGTGCCTGTGAAGGTTCAACTGGAACATTTAGAAAGGAGAAGAAGGAAGTAGTCTCTTTGTCCTCATTCATTTGTTGTTTAAAATAGACTGCTAACTCTATGCTGTAGTGAAACTTAGAGGAGAAAAGTAGTATTAAAAGCTTGGACTGCAGTGTTCTAGGCTTTGAGTTGGTTTACTTCGTATAGATGTGGGGTTTTTTTGTTGTTCTTCATGAACCTTGAATTATTACATATTCCTTCCTGCTCTAAAGTCAGAAAAGCTCACTAGAGTTAATGATTTTGTTCTCACAGTTCTCAAAAAAATAAGTTACATTTTTTAAAATTTTTGAACAGAAAGGGAGCAAGGTTTTATTATTTTGCATTACAGAGCAAAATAAAAAATATTAAGCAAGCTCTTTCATAGCCATTTAACTTTTCATTCCTAAAGTCATAATTCACTGAAGTCCCAGAGCAGCTTAAATGGCCATTGTTACAACAGGTATAGCTTTGCCTTCTAAAAATTACAATTCTATATGTGTACTCTGTTGTTTTAGAAATTAGTAAAGTGTTCACTGCTCTTATTTTTCTCCTTTTTCTTTTTGGCATGATAATTTATTAGCATTTTATTTTCTTTTCACTGACACAGATAAGCTAATTTTCAGCCTCCTTTTAACAAAGAAAAATAAAACTCCAGGGATGTATTTAATTTTTTTTTTATTTTAATGCCTCAGTAATCATTTGACAAGTTGTAAAGTGGGAGTTGAGAAGTGCTGAGACTGACAAATCCTTCCGTAAAATTAAATGTGTAAGAAATTTCAGTGTGTGGTTTGTAGAGAGAAGGATGCAAGGTACTTGAAATAGACTAGGTGAAGCTACACCCACTCAAGTGCACTAATATGGTGCAGCACCCTGAGGAGGCACTCACTTCTCTGTGCTGAAATAAGAGAAAAGCAAATTTAAGGACAAGGACTAGAGGAACTCAAGCACCCATTAGTTTCAGTAACCTGAACAAAAGACACATTAGAGCTTGAATTCAATCTTTTGACCTGAGGAGATATTAGGTAAGTACAAAACTATATGCAACATGCAGCTTATTACAGCCTGAATCTCTGCAGCTGCTGCAAAACCAGCACTGTTGTGCTTTTTGATTTTAGAGCTGGCTCAATGTGCAGCACACTGTTGTATTGCACAGATGTGTTCAAGCTTCACTTTTTGAGATCTCCTAGAAAATCTAAAGTTAAAAGTAAAAGAGACTTTCAAAGACAAAACTAATGCCTTACTTAAAAAAAAAAAGAGTGAAAGTTTTGTAGCTTCTAGTTACCTGTCCTTTCCACAGGTAGCATTAGCACTTGTAAGTTTGTTTGGGTTTTTTTTTTAAGCAACTAGAGAAAATACTTCAGGCTCAAATTTTCTAGTGTTACACATGTAAATAGGAATTATTGACATCACCAGTTTTAATAAAAATTAATTTCAGTCATTCAAGAAGGGGGACTAATGAACTGCTAAGGTTCTTTCCAACAGAGTAATGCTATGATTATATGAATTTGAAAAAAAACTGAAAAATTCAGAAGCCTTTGGTCTTCAATAGATCAAAATAAAAATTATATATGCAATGCTTTCAGATCTGACTAGATAGGAGATCAACTTTGGAAAATAAAAAGTAATTATCTACTGTTTATAGCAAGAAAACAAATTTTTGTGTCTGTGCATCAATCTCAGCAATCTCTGAACTTCTGTATAGGACACAGAGTTTTCCTTTAAACAAGAAAGACATCTGGTTCTGTTAATTCATCTGGAAATATTTCGCAGTAGTCTTTGTTATGATAACCAAAGGAAATCCCAGGTCAAAAATTTCTGAGCTGCTGCTTGTGGGCTCAAAATTTTATCTACAAAGACCCATACAAACTATTCTGTTTTAATTGTTCCAGTTTACTTCCAGAACACTGGAAATGTACCAAGGCCTTTTAACTTCTTACATTTAAAGTTTATCTTTAAGTAGTTATTTACCAGATGGAGTTGTAAAAGGAAATTGACTTTAGTTTGAAAAAGGAGATATTTTATTAAGGGATGGAAATTCTTTTTAAATTAATATCATAGTTAGAAAAAATAATAAAAGGACACTTTACCTTTGTTAAAGTAAGAACCATGTTCTAATTAAGTTACTTTGTAATGGAGGCAAGAAGATACTTTTAGAGTAAACATGAAGTTTCCTGTTGGCAAATCTAGCAGCATGTTCACTAACAGGTGGCCACCATACCTTCATCTTCTTTTGTATTTTTTTTCCCTGAGACATCTTCTGCTTTGCTTTCTGTGAAGAATCCTGAACTTCTTATTGAAGTCTGATGGAGCTCCCGTGTGCTAGTCCATATGAAGCAAGATTTTATAGATATCAGAGTAATACCATGGAAAAGATAACCAAAATGACAGTTACAACTCGGCAAAGGAATAAGAAGTCCCTACAATTTGTTGTATTTATCCCAGGGTTACCACATATTCAAAGTTACTCTTCACATTTCTTGTAAGGACACAGATTTGTTCCACATAATTTCACCAATAGGTCTTTCCCTTCCTAAGTAAAGCCACAGTCAGAGAAGTTGTTCTTACTCATAGAAAACTTTCACATTTCTCAATTTCCAAGGTATCTTCAGTATAATTTAGTATTGGTTCTGTTCTTACACAGTATTTTCAGCTGTAATCCTGAATCCAACTCAGAATATTCTGTGTAAACCCCTTGGTCACAGAGCAGCCAGTCTGGCCAAATCTCTAATTTGGTAGATGGAACCTGAGATGCTTCATCACCCCATCTGTGCCACTTAGCTGGCCAAAATTCAAGGACTTTCAAAACTGTACTCTTCAGATTTCTCTGAAATCAGAACTGGCAAAACCCACTGTCAGAGTAGAATGCTCTCAGTTTGCCAAACTGACAATTCTAAAAATTACCTTCTTAATGATTTATTATTTTTTTTAAATTTTGCATCCTTCTCTGTCAAAGTTAATCTGGTTAAATTAAGTCCTAGCCATGTGTTACTACTTAGCTAATGTGGCTATTCAGAAGGGAAGAAGACACAGCTTTTCTACAAAAGCTGTCCTGAGACAGCTCTTGAATGATAGTCAGTGCATAAGATCTAAGAGTGATTCTGCATTGTTCTTCCACTAAAGCTATCAGTAAAAGAGATTGTGTATAAACCCATAATAATTTTGAATAAGTTATTGTAAATAAAGGCTAAGATTCAGATGGGGCTACTCATTTTAAAACTTGGGAAAACAGAGTTTCTTAGATGTAATTAGATTATATTATCACAAGACTAGAGGAAAAGATATTTTCCTCTGCCTTTCTAAATCAATAAAATTAGACACAAGAGAAGAAGAAGAAAATAAAACCTCAGAGTAATGAAGTTTTTATTGTAAACTCTTTTCTATGTCCAGGATTTCTAATGAGCTCTATAAAAATAGCAAGCTATGTCTCTCTGATGGCTGATCCACTTGTGGTTATCTTTACATAGGATCAAGTACATGCTCTTCTGTTCTGTCCTTGACATTTTACTCTTTAACTTCTTTATTTACCTCAGAGGGTTACACATATTTTAAGCTCTGGCAAAAAAAACTGTGGAGTATATTCTATTGTCCTTTTGTCAAGCAGTACTTGGTATTTTGGCCTTTTAGAGGAGTTTTCTGATGGAAGTAAAAGTAGTGACATAGAGATCTATTTAGCTTGTTTATTTATAGAGTCTATGTCCTTGACTTGCTCCATAGTAGGTCAATGACACAGGAAATCCCCTTCTTTCAGGAATCTCAGCTCAAACATCAACAACAGAGCTCTGAAAATTATCTCTAATTGAAACTTCAAGGAAAAGAGCAACTTGTCCCTCCTTTTGACAAAATGCACACTAAGAAACTGTGTCAAGGAAGTGATAACTAAATGGCACTTCTTCAGCTGATGTACAGAGCTTACATAAATTTTAAAAAATGTAAAATCATGTACAAGATTTCCACCTGACTATTCTCACATGAAAATTATTTCTTCACTACACAGTCTTACTTTCTATGCCAAGAGATCTCAGCCAAATAACCTTGCTAGAAGTATCAGAATGAGAACTCTGGAGGAAAGAGCCATGACCAGAATCTAATCGTTCAGTCACACCACTTATGTGGAAAGAGATACTCAGAGGTTTGACTGCATGAAAAACCGAAACCTTGTTTTGCTAAAATTGAAAATAAGATTTTTTCCTATTCCCTACAGATATCCTTAGTCTTCTAAGGATGAGTTCTTCTAAGGATATGATTATTGTCAATTAATGGTCACTAAGACACCTTTTAACCTTTGATGTAAGACTGGATTTACCCTGGAATAATATATATATATATATTAAAAATTTCCATTTTCACATAAAAACAAACACAAAATATTTTCCTTCTCCTGAATCTTAGTTTTCTTTGTCTCTTAATATTTCACCAGCTAAACAGTTTTGTCAGTCTGTCAATCTACATCCATAACAGAAACACTTAGTCAAACACCTTTTTCACCTTATTTTAAACTGTGCATCTCATATGCCCTCTTTTCTCACTCCTTTTCCAGTACTGTACAGAGAAGTTAAAGCAGCACCAGACAAGCTCACATCTGAAGGAGCTCCACAGCTGGTGCTATAAAAGGTGCTTATCAAATCGCCTGCCACCCATGAAGTTTAACTTACTCACATTCACCTTGGCATTTCCATGCTCGACTGCAGTGATTTAATGACAAGAAGAAAGATAAGGAAGAAAAGGGTTCTTTTTATCTCTACTTCTCCATCATATATATAATCTATTTTCTGCCAGCTTTAGTACAGATCTAATTTAATTCATGGAAGAAAAAAAAAACAACAACAAACCTATCCTCTCTTTTTCTCTTAGATGAAAATATGATCTAAATGGCCTAGAAACTTTAGATATCTGAAGAACTGCTCTTTAATCTATCTTCCCCTAAAAGATAGCCCTCCTCTTGAGCCCACTGGAGTAAGTAGGAAGATTTAGATTGAATACAGTAAGATCTGGATGAATTTTTCTGAGAATACACAATTCATCTCAGTTCTCTTGCTAGCTCTCCAGTGTGCTGCGGGATTACTGAAAACGCTAGCCTACAAATAAAGATCAAATTTAGGGTTAGGGTTAGGGTGGGTTATGGTTAGGGTTAGGTTTCATTAGTTGGCCGCAGCATTAATTATGTTAGTTAGTTACACAGTAAACCTTTTAATTAATTTCAAAATTGGTTAAGGATTATTTTAATTCATTGTTGCATACGCAATTTTTTCTTACTAGAAATTATTTTCTTTTACATAATCACTTAACAAGCAAAACTGCTGAAGTTAAATTCAGTTTCTCTGAGCATCACAGCATATCAGAAAATGTTAAATGAAAATGATTGGCCATGTGCATGAATATTCTTTGTGGAGGAAATTGACTTTGCCATACAAACTATTTTAAAGTGGTAGTTCAACAGCTTATAGTGATTTAATCAGACATTATTTTTAAGTCCAGCCTTTAAGACATTTTGTTTTTTTCCGCTTATATGACCTCTTTTCACTTATTTATGAGACTATTTATTGGTGTAATAGCACCACAGCTATTATCTGCTTGCTATTTCCATGGAGTGGTAACAGGCACCTTCTCTCTCAAAGTGAAATGCCCAAGATGCACTTCACCAGCTCTCTATTTGTCATCCCTCATGTGATCTCATTACCATCCTGACCAGCACCTGGGAATATATGGGTTCTTTGTCCACAGAGCACTCCACACATGTGGAGCAGGGCCATGCCACTCCAGAGACACTGAGAACCATGCCTGAGTCTTACAGCTCAGCTTGGTTCCAGTCCAAAATCCCACTCCAGAACCTGTAAGGCCTTCTTCACCCTAAACTGATGTCTGCATTCCTCTTCTTTGAACTGCATGTTGGCTAGTCTACCAAGGAGGAAGGCATGACAAGATAGGAAGCAGTAACTAAGATGCTTCAGTAGTCACCACACGCAAAACAGAAGCTAAGCTAAGCCAGAAGCATCAGGAAGCAGCAAGGTTCAATCTAAGGGTTGTTTACAGAGACAAAGGGCATGCAGATGATAAAATCAAATAGGAATCTATATCCTCAGTGTTTACCTAAATACCTGACTCTGTATGTCAAACAGTTAAATATAAGACTGGAACTCATGTAAGAATGTTACACCACAGAATTCATACAGTACTGTTTTCAAATATAGAGACTGATCCTTTTTCATTACGAATGTTATAGCAGAAAGTTCTATTATAAAATATCAATTTTATGTCTTTTGCATGCAGGAATTTGCAAATGTACATAGAAATAACTATCCTCCATTTATTTTCAGGTTTACTTGAGTCACATCTTTCATTGAGTTATACAATCATTAAACGAAGAAGTTCCCACAACATGTTTCTAGCTGGAAATTCACCTAGTTTCCAGACTGACTTCACGGAAACAGTTCTACACATCTCCTCTGAAACTTTGCACTATTGGAACATCGCTGACTGTTCTTACCTTTGCAGTAAATCTCTCCATTATCCTAATAAAAAGAAAAATGTTTGGTTTTTCAGTTTTATGGGGAGTGTTTCTAGCAAGAGATAGCTGTTGATTAAAATTTTATCTTTCCTGTATTTTTATACAGAAAAAGTATGTACTCTGATAATTCTAAACCCATACTTCAAGATTAAATTTTGTAGGCCATTTTTTCTAAGCCTAGCTTTTGAAAAAGGAAAGGTTTCTTGCATAATATTATGTACAGTCTAATAAATAGCAAGAGTAGGAAAAAACCCATGATTTCTCCTAGCTGATCTCTATTTGTCCATAGTATAAAATGTGCAGTTCACTTAATTGGATGATACTGTCTGAACCAGCTTTATGTCAGGTTTTCAAAGGAAATAAAAATATAACTGTTTAAAAGATATAGCACTTTTCCACAGGGATTCTGACTGAGAATTTTCTTAAAATGATGTAATATTTCATAAATCATGAACATAGAAACATTAAAAGGAAAAATCTTCTCCATTTAGAGGGGAAAGCAATTTTATCTCTGTCCTTTGGAGGTCTGAATTATGTATATCCTAATAAATATACATATTTAGTTCCAATAGAAGGCATTTGCTTTTACCTCATTAAGCATTTGATTGCCATCTGTACCAGAAATACAGTAGTAATCTGTGAAAAAAATGTGCTTTTTGTAAATTTAAAGCATCTTTAAAATTCCTCTTACAGAAACATTGGTAATTCTTGATATAGATGTGGAGGAAGAAATTTCCCATATAAAAAGGTTCCTCAAAATAACATCTTGATCTTTTCCGCTATATACTTGACCCACAGCAAAAGGTTAAGATTTGCATTAGAGACAGTAACTTTTAAGTGAAACAGAAAAGCACAGGTTTTCCTGCCTTCAAGCATAAATATAAAAAAAAAGCCCACCAAAACTCAACCCAGTCCAGATTTCCCTCTTTAAGAAAACACAGAAAGGAACAAGTTACCCAGAATGATTTTCAGTATGGATACAAGGCATGCCTTTGGAATCACACTAAAGTAATATACACTCTTTAATTTTCCTTTATCTAATTAGTAGATTAACTTGAAAATAAAATGTAGTCTCTACCTCCATTTGATACAACAGTATTCTTTACTACTGCTTTTATACCTGACATCAATTTGTCTACTGATAGAACATCAAACCTTTCCATATGTTCACACCTTGTTAACACCACCACAATTTTACTGCAATCTACCTCTTCATGTCCCAGAATAGCTAGACTGAGATGGCTGTGGACCTCAGTCACATCCTCATTCACAAAACTGAGTGAAAACCCACTTAAAAAAAACCCTAACTCATGTCTTCTCCTTGAGTAAAAAGGAGAGTCTATCATGTGCTCCTTTCTTACTCAGACCACATTAGCATTTCCACGTTACACTTCAGAAAACATAATAATTTTCTCAGAAGTCATTGCTGCCTGTAACTGGGTGCAGGACTACAATATTTACCCCAGTCTAAAGGATATAGCTTTTATTTATTCAGTCATTAACAACAAAGTTCTAAACTCTTGAAAGAGCTATCAAACCTTTCAACAAAACTATTAGGATTTAAAAATATTATTTACTCTAAATGCTATTAATAAGAATTCTGTTCACAATGTCCGAGGCAGTTTCCAAAATGTCTTTTTGTCCTGCATGTTATGTACTGACATAACATCTCTAAAGGCTAAATCAAGGCACTCTAGATTCTACTTAAGACATCCACTAACACAAAAATTATTTCTCTCTTCACACCCTCAACAAATGTGCCACCTATTCTCACAGAAAGACTCAGACATGGTTAATTCGCCAATATTCATCCTTTCCCCCATTTCCTTCCTCCCTATCTCGTTTCCGTAGGAAACAGGCTTTCACTGTTTCTCTCTTCCTCAGCCAGAACAAAAACTGCACATCTCTAATTTTCATTGGTTTTCCCTACCAGTCTTTTCTCTCAGAGATCCTGCTGGGTTTCTATGGATGGGCAACTTCTCACAGAATTAGCTATCTATACAGTAAAAGACAATTTGATACGACTTACAATTTTACAATCTTTAAAAGCCTAAGAAAACATTCATTAACCAAATA
Source organism: Drymodes brunneopygia (assembly GCA_013400955.1). Classification (NCBI taxonomy): domain Eukaryota; kingdom Metazoa; phylum Chordata; class Aves; order Passeriformes; family Petroicidae; genus Drymodes; species Drymodes brunneopygia. The sequence goes on along the minus strand of VZTZ01008467.1, from coordinate 162,671 downwards.
TTTCAGATGTTTTGTAGGTTAAAATTAATTGCATACACCTTCCTAGTTAACATACATGCACAAATATAAGGTCTTTTATTTAAGGAAATGCCTCTTAAGATCTAAATACTTATAAATACTTCCTTGAAGGAACTCATAAAGAAAGCTCTTGTTATGTATCAATTCTTATAGCTCAACTGGCTAACTTTTTATTTTAAAATTACAATCTAAATTGCAATTACGATCTGAAAAGAACAGAATGAGCATTTCAAAAAAGAAATAAAGTTATCAGTTTCTGGCCAGCTGCATTCTAAAGATTTAATTTTCAAACACGAATCATTCACAAATGAACATCTAAGAAGACCTTTTCAACAATATACCAGAACAGTTCTGCATTGCCATAAGCTGTGTAGAAATGGAAAGAGATAAGCAAAAGACTATGACAGACAGCTGTAACAGAAAGATTAAGAATGTTCATCATATATAAAGTTCAAGTGGAGTACAGACTTTGCTACAACAAATCTGCACTTGTAGACCTTTGCATTTTGCTTATATCTAGAGTCAGTCTTACTGCTACTTCTTTGCAATGTTCCTCATTTTATCAAGAAAGTTTTTCAGAGTCTGAAATGCTTTGTGATTAATTTTGAGGGGTAACTCAAAATGTCAATTTTTTAATCTATGGGAATTTTAATGATTTGGTTCCCACCTATTTTAAAGGCTACTTCTCACTTTGTGTCTTTGACGGTAAACAAAGATGAATTCTAAATATTCAAAAGACTTCTCTCCTGTTGCATGCTATGAGGGAAGAGCTTGGAAAGAAGAGAAATTTTTGTTAATTATGAAAGAAATTTTTATTCCAAACTTCAAATATGTTATAGAAACTCTTCAGGACCACTCCAGGTATAAAAGTTTGAAGGAGTTCAAAATATTCTAGTTATTTATGCTCAGTCTTCCTGAGCCTGGTATGGTTCTATTTAAATTCAGAAATACTACTTTTTTAGGAGAAATTCTCTTATAGGCAAATTGAAAGTTATTGTCATATATGTTTTACAATACGGTTATGTAAAATATTTGGTTTGAGTTCTGAAAAATCTTCCCCCACATTCTTACAGTGCATGTAGATGAGTGTGAGAGGCAAGGAGAGCCTACAGCTTTCAGAATTTTTCAGCTTTTCAGAAATTCAGAAACTCAACACATCATGCAGTGACATTTGGATGGAGTGCTTTAAATGTTTAAAACAAAGACCATAACAGGAGGCAATGGTTTCTTCATTGTCACGGCAAAATAAGTCACACAGCAGAAGTGATCACATTTTAGATGCTGTGCATTTTGTATTTCTCTACATATAATGCATTGTTTATATACATAGGGCTTGATGCAGGTTTATATCTCCTGTGAACTCTATCATATGCCTTTATGATATGCATATACTTTAACTATGTATAAATACTGATATATAATTTTAATAAAACCAGCAATTTTTTTCCTTTCACTTAGATTGCATACTGTCCGTTTCTAAAGAGAGAATATTCTGTTCTCATCTTGCTCATTCTTTCTCTCCCTGTTCCTGCCTTTGCTTTGAATTCTAGGTGGTGTCCTCTGTAATCTCTTCATGCTATGCCAATTTGAAGTTTGAACTCCAAGTACTTTTCATCTACCACCTGCAGTCTTCCGTCATCTGGGGCAGCCCCTCGGTTCTACCACATCCCTGAAAGCCTTGTGTAATCATCACCTAGGATGAGATCCAACAACAGATTGACACCTACATTCAGATGAATGTGCAAGACATATCTATCTTGGAATTCTAATCCATTAAAATAGAGTCAACACTGAATATGGAGTCTGGAGAGTTACTAACTTAATCAACCACTACCTTAGGGTAATCTGACTAACTGCCTAGGCTCAGCTGAATGTATTCCTCATGATCTTTCACTGGTTCTCCTACTGGTGATCTATGAATCTATCCTAATTGACTCTTCTTCAGGAAGGGGCTTCATAAGTTTTATGACCTCTCTGCCAGCTCCATGTATTTATCCTGGGTAGCAACAAATTACCTCAAATGGTATCATATGACTGTATTTAGACAACTGAACCAAGACAGATCTTAGAGAATTAAAGGGCGTTCACAAATCTTTTAAACTTGCAGACATGACAAGTGAACATTAGATGTTTAATCCAGAGTTGTCTTGCTTTCATCCACATGTCCTATTTACTAGGTGGTCCAAATTATTCTTCCACTTTCATAATCTACTAAAAAATGCCTTGGTCCCTAATGTGTTCAAAATATTCATTGGAAAAGAGAAAAAAGAGGGAGGGTTAGACACTTCTTGACCTTGGGACAAGAGACAGGAAAACAGATGAAACTTTGTGAGGGTTTATGTCGTGTTGATAGATAAAGCACATCCTAAACTGAACACAGAGAAAAGTCTGCTGATGTCAAGCCCAGAACAAAATGAGATTTGGGAGGATTGTTCAGAAGGAAAGGAATAAATTGAGAAGTAGTTAAGATTTAAGCAAACTTTGTTTCCTAAAACAACAAAAATTGAATGTGTTTCTGAAAACTATTCCTTAATTATAAATTGATGCTATAATTCTGAATTTGCTTTCAATTATTTTTTGCTGGTATATTTGAAAATATAATTTTGAAATAAAGCCAAAATATTTTTAAATAGATATATTACAAGAGTTTAAAAATTATTTGAAGCAATTCAAAATACATTTATTATTTGCAATATCATATATATTATCACAGAAAGCTCTTTTTGTGAACACTTGCCTAACAGAAAAGTATGATAGATCTCCACAAATATTCTTACAATAAAGTTGACTCCATATTCAATACTTATGCAGAAAAAAGCAGCAGATGGATCTCCATCTCTGAAATATTTTCTCTTACTCTTCATTTTCTTTTTGTAGCTTTCATCCATCTTGTCTCTGGTCTACCAAGCACATCTAAAAACAACCTATTTCATCTAAATTCCAGGTATCTTTACATAATAAATTAATAATCTGAATCATTCTTGAAATAGCCTAATGTTGCCTGAATCTCTGTATTAACTTCTCACTGGGTTCAGTACTGAGGAAATTCATTTGTATTGTAACACAGGTGAGGACAGCTTGCTATTTAGGGAAAAGGACCCCAGGGCTCCCAAACTGGTCTACTGCAGGCCACTTTACCACAAGAGCTGTACTTTCCAAGGAAGCACAAACCTTACAGTGACCATGTCAGTCCCTGGGCCCACCTGCTGCTTATTTTCATTTCCAATCAGAATAAACTCAAATTTTAAAGTTGTGGAAATGAGATTCCTTTCCTTTAGTAACACATGTTGATAGACCTTTATCTTTCCCTCTTGGAAAACTTTAAAATTATTGCTAGGTATGCCTGCTACAAATGTCAAATCTTCATTTTTTTCCTCTCTTCCAGTGCAATTTTGCTTTTCTAAATGTGCATTCTTTTGGTCAGGCTCACCCAATATTTTGGCAACCTTTATGTTACTATATATCTTAAAGACACATAGATAAACAAATACTATTGAATATCTTCTTATTGTTCTGCCTTAAGGTGCTTTCTTTCTTTCAGAGATTGCCACTTACGCAGAGAAAGCAAAAGGAAATTGTTTTAATGCATAAGAAAAGTATCCAAAAAGCATGCTCTAAGGGATTGAGGAAATTATAGACATATCGAAAGAACAGCTGGTTATAAAAAATTTCAATCCCCTTCATTTATACTACAGATATGCTAACAAGTATTAATTAAATGTCTTGTAATCTTGCTGTTGAATTACATAGAAATGCTTGCAGTATGCACTGCAATTTCAAACACTTCATACATAATAACAGCCAAATGGGATTAAAAAGGAACAATTCAGCAGTAAGACAGCAACAATCAGTAGCCTGCATCACAGGCTCAAAGTTTCCAAATATTCCCCTGGGCCATCTCTACAATTATTCTTCTCATGCCCTTCCTCTTATGTAATTTGAAGGGCTAGGGGAGGAAGAGAAGCTATAAAAATAATTTCCAACTAAACTAAGATACTGTTTAAGAAAGCTGAGGACATTCCAAGGTGAAATGTAAAATGGTTAAAAGCAAAAACTGGTTTAGTTCCTGGCTCTGGAATTGTCTTAGTCTGTTATCACAAATAAATATTTTACTACACCTTCAACTTGATTATAACATTTTTTTTAAAAGAAAATGTAACTTTATTTTCACAACACCAAGATCTTAGGAAAACATTGTAGAAAAAACCAGAATAAAAGAAAATGGTATGCAATATGAATACATTACTTTAGCATCATATTAATAGTAATTATATATATATATATTTGTATATATATAATATCATGTATCTATCTATATACTCTCACGTGAAAATTATGAGCACAAATATTTAGTGTTCAGGTCTAGAACTGGTGCATGATTCTAGAGCATCACTCCTAAGGTGTACGATGCTAGATTAATGCTCTGATTTGCTCATATGATTAAAGACACTACCATCCCAGGTGGTGTACTACAGAGTTGATGGATTTCTCTCCAAACCCTCTTTCTTTTGCCCCTCTTGTAGCTGGAATAGAGGCTTACATTTTCTCTACTTGCTTACATGTAAAAACACCTTAAAAATGTATAACCTTGTCCTTGGCATTTTAAAACCAAAATAGTTCAGCTGTACAAGCCAAACACAAGATTAGGAATCCAATTATTACAAGGACTTTTGCACAGCAATGCAGGCGTAGATAAGGGATGTTCAAGAACCTTCTGAACACAGTCCTGTGCCATGTGCTCTAGGATGACCCTGCTTGAGCAGGGAGGTTTGAACAGATCACACACTGTGGTTCCTACCAATCTGACCCATTCTGTGATTCCATGATATCTAACAACTGCATTTCACCAACCAGTTTTTTCCCAAACCTGTGATGTAGTATATACACAGTAAGGAAAGCTGTCAGGTTTAGTGGTTACCTAGATGCTAGCATTTGTAGCTGGTCTCCCTTTGTCAAAGTTAGATGAAGGCGAGAAAAATAGGATCATATGGAAGAAAGAAATTTAGATAAGAACCCAACATAGCTAATACATCTGGAAAATAATCTAAACTAAATAATCTAAATTACTCCAGACACCTTTGAAAATATTAACTATGGCATTCCTGTGTGTAGATCATTGAAAACTCACCTACACTTTCATTCACTGTAGTACATTGACTATTTAGAGTCATACAGAAGAAAAAGTACATGGGAGAGGGGGATACATATTAATAAATGTTATACAAGGTTTATAAGAACACAAAAGCAAGACTTGGAAGTTCAAAGACAAACTGTTCCACCAAATACAAAATGCAATACAGAAAACAGCCAATTCTGCACTGAAGTATTTCTGTAAACAGCTGCCCTGAAGTGCAAAGAACAAAAGAATTGATGGTATACAGGGGTCACAGTAACAGAATCACATTAGCTTAGAAGTATGTAGATGACCTAACACAGGATTTTTTCCTATGATGTTTTCTTTCCTATCAGTACATGGCCATGGCAAGGTGCATTTCTTTATGTTTGTGGAATTGTAGAATATGCTGAGTTAGAAGGCACCCAATCAGGATCATTAAGTCCAACTCCTGGCCCTGCACAGAATACCTCAAGAATCACTCCATGTGCTTGAGAGATTCCAATGTCATATTTTCCCCAAAAAAATTTTTTTTGAATATTGAAAACTTAGGTAGAATTAAATGTTCTTTTGGCACAGTTTTCATGCCGATCTTGTGTTTGACAGAAGCATACACTGAGTTTCAAAGACAAGAAAAACAAAGGAAAGAATACTGTGGCCCAAATTCCCCAAGGACTTGCAGAAAATTCATATGCCTGTATTGGAAAGTGTAATCTTCAGAATCCTCTCCTAACTTCTTAGTTACTAAAGGATAAGGGTTTCTTTTAAACACCAAAGTCCAAATACTCAGAGGGAGCTCAAATGCTTTGAACAGCCCCACACTGCCAGTATTGCTGCCCTTACCTGGTGCTATCTTGAGCACTGCCTGAGCCCTCAGGGAACTCATAATCTGTATTGCAGGCTGGAAAACGTGCTGAGCACACTCATACAACAACAAACATAGACCAACAGCTACCAGTGGGAGGACATTTTCCACAGAAGTATCCCTCCCTGTTTTACTGCCAATCCCAGTGCTCAGAAATATCTACAAGATTTCTTTAATACTTTACAATATTTCTCTCTTCTGACCCTTCTTTCCTCCCTCCTTAGTTAATCTCTCTGTGTTTCATAGGCTATAAATAAAACTTTAGTGTTCCTTTAGAAAGAATACACCGTAGCAGCTATTTTCCCCTTCATAATATTTCTACTAGTCCACAGATGTCCAAAGTCTCCTTTGTCTGTTTTGATGATTTTACTGACATATTTCTAGTTAAACAAATATAAGTTCTCACCTTAGACTTAGCTCCTGTTGTTTCCATTTCAGATCTTTATCTCCATAGAGGGCTTTTATGGCTGAAATCTCACTTAGTATTTGTTATTTATCTTGTGTCAGTTATACCAGCTCATCTAACCTTCGCTCTACCTGTCTAATTCGACTTGTTTTCAAGCCTGAGACTACACTTATTCAAAAATACAGTTGTGTTGATGGGGGGAACCTTCCAAGGNAGGAAGGAAGGAAGGAAGGAAGGAAGGAAGGAAGGTGCCAAATTTGAATCAATATGTGACTCCAGTTCTAAGTCTGTTTAAACACATATTTGCACTTAAGCAACTAAAGACATGCACTAAAATACATTTAATTATGTTGATTCTATTTAATATGTATGCTAGAGTTGTATTTTCTCTTGCATTCACTATATAAGGCAAAGAATGATTTCCGTATTTCAAAAAGCCTTGCTACAGTTAGTTTTTGAAACTAGCAAATTTTAGCGGTTTGGAACATAAACTTTAAATTATGTTATAAATTACAAAAATTCCGGACAATTTTTTAAATGTCATTATTTTCAAATAAAATATCAAACCACATCTGCAGTAGACAATACTTTAAAAATATTGTTATTTGCTGAGCACTTAAAACCCTATGAGTACTTCCAGAATTTTAAATATGTGAAGTGAATCTGTATCAATCAACACAGATAAAACTATTTTCAGGATTTGTCAATTTCACTCTCTGCAAAGAAAACTTTATTTAAGATAGTCTGGATAGAAACCTGCTGGGTTTTTGTATTATATTTGTTTGTCCTGCTGTTTCGACCAGCTGTATATTTGGGAAGTTCATTTCAGCAGTATTGCAAAGAGATCTCTTGACAGAAAAAAATACCTCAAGAAGAGTTGGGAAAATAAACCTAGAAATATTGCAAGAGCAGCCTTACCATTACACAGTCATGATACACCTGTGACAAAAGCTCTGTTCCCAACAGTTTTCCTAATTTTATTTCACATAAAAGGACATAGGATGTCAGGAGAAAATCTAGTACTTTCTAAATGGAATACAAGGGCTCAACAATAAGAGGAATTTTAATCAATTCCAGGTCTATTTAATGTTTTAATCCCACAATTCATTTCAGTCAATTCACACCACAGAGTTAGAATACTCCTTAATCAAAATAAACACATAATCAGTTTAGAAACATGGTGGCTGGCTACCATGACACCAAGGGAGATGTATGTGATGGGGAAGCAGAGCCAGAACAGGCTGTACAGAAAGCACTGCTGAAATCAGAATATTGACTTGCAATCCCAATGGCACAGCAGGGAGAACATCATTGCTGAACAGACTTGCTATTAATTCTGTTGCCTACATGGGTCATGGCTGTTAAATTAACTGTCTTTAGTGATATATTAAGTTCTCTAGGTTCGTGACAGATTTTGTTCCTCATCTGTTCTGAAGCTGACAGCAGCCATTTCCACTTCTTCTGCAAATCACACTGAAGCTATAGACTTTGTGTGTATGACAGTGACTTTAAGTAGTGTTGTGGCTGACATATAGAATTCTCAGTTATTAAAAAAAGAAAAAAATCAGCATCCGTAAGTGACTTACCACACTTCATGAGAGTGTTGATTGTGTCAGTTTAAAATCCTCTCACTGTATCTTAATGGACAAACTCAAGGTACCCACAAACTGTTATTTCACAGAACCACAGAATGACAGAATGGGTCAGGTTGGAAGAGACCACAGTGCGTTGTCTGGTCCAGCCTCCCTGCTCAAGCAGGGTCATCCCAGACCATGTGGCACAGATTGCATTTAGATGGTTCTTGAGTATCTCCAGTGAAGGAGACTTCACAACCTCTCTTGGCCTGTTCCAGATCACAGTCACGCACACAGTAAAGAACTTTTTCCTCATATTTAGGTGTAACTTCCTGTACATCAGTTTCTCTCCATTGTCTCTTGTCCTGTTGCTTGGCACCACCGAGAGCCTGGATCTATCCTCTTGGCACTACCGCTTCAGACACTTAAAGACACTTATGAGGNCTCAAGCAGGGTCATCCCAGACCATGTGGCACAGATTGCATTTAGATGGTTCTTGAGTATCTCCAGTGAAGGAGACTTCACAACCTCTCTTGGCCTGTTCCAGATCCCAGTCACGCACACAGTAAAGAACTTTTTCCTCATATTTAGGTGTAACTTCCTGTACATCAGTTTCTCTCCATTGTCTCTTGTCCTGTTGCTTGGCACCACCGAGAGCCTGGATCTATCCTCTTGGCACTACCGCTTCAGACACTTAAAGACACTTATGAGGTTCCCTCTCAGTCATCTCTTCTCAAAGCTGCACAGGCCAAACTCTCTCAGCTTTCCCCATAAGAGAGTTGCTTCAGTGCCTTATTAATTTTTGTCACCCTCCGATGGATCTATTCCCAGGGGTCTACATGTCTCTTCTATTCAGGAGCCCAGAACTGGACACAGGCCTCCAGTGACCTCTAGAGCTTGATGATCCTATATGGCTAAAACAAAGGAAAGCACTTCTCTGTTCTCTGTATTACCTCAATAAACCTACCCCCTCCCCAGAAAAATGTGTGCTCTCTCACACACACACACACACACACACACACACACACACAGTGTCCTTAAGCTGATTTACCTCAACCTATTCCCACCTATTTACATTAAAAAAAAACCCACAAAAAAAACAAAAAACAAAAAACAGTTAGTCTTTTAAGTGCCTGCTCAGGAAAAATATTCCAACCTCAAGCAACAATCACATTTTCACATGCCATATAGTTTTACATACCCAGTTCTTTGGTTCAAGGTTTTCATGATCTAAGTAGCAAACTTTTAGACAAAAATGTTTGGGATTAAATGCCAATATTTTCAATATAGGAAGTTACCACTCTTATTAAAGACAGCCAAGGGGAAATGATAACAATCTTCACAAGGAACAATTGGCATAAGTAGTTTTCCCCACATTTTCTTGCACAGTGTTTAAGTTTGCACAGGAAAAAAGGGCTAGATAGTCAATGGGCTAAGAAACAATGGGTTCACGTTTGTTTTTTTTTTTCTTTTCTAGCTTAACTCCCAGCTCATCCACAGGCTCCAGAAAAAAATCCCTGAGAAAGCTACAACCTGCCAGGATTTGGTGATGTTTTCCTTAAGTAAAGTGTGAAATACTTTGTCATAATATAAGGGGACTTGCTGAGAATTCACCTTCATTGGTTAGCTCAGAAAACATCAGAGGAAAAAAGACTGGGTGTTTCTTACTACAGACAGTGCAAACCCAGGAGATAATTTAATTATAGCTAATAACATCAGTTTAAACATTGGTGGCACATAAACTGTGTTCTGTCACTGTAGACAAGATACGTATATTGCAAACATACCAGCTAACATGATTATGGAACCCACCATGTTTTAATGATGCTGCATAGTAATAGATCATCCTCTAAAAGTATAAAACTCATCTTCATGAAAATAAAATAATTCCTCTTTAATCCTAGAAGCTAAGAAACTACTGAAAACTCATTTAAATGCAATAGCTTGAAATCATAAAAATATTGAAAATTATTGAATATTCTTAATCTAATTCAGCTTCAAAGTTAGAGTGAAAAAATGGTGCTGGAGATTTTTCCGCCTAATGTTATTAGGCATCAGTAATTTTTAAACGTCAGAAAACTGACCAGATTTTATCCTTGATCTCAAAGTTTTAAAGAATAAATATGGATAAAATAGATGTCAAAGGTCAACAACTTTCCTTTAGGAAGGAAGGTTCCTAAACAGATGTTTAAAATAATGGCTTGACACAATTTACATTGATCTGATTATAAACACTGATTTTTACTCCGCTTAACGCAGCCCTTAGTACACTTGGAAAAGCAAAAAAAAAAGAAAGATATTGTTATAGTTCTGAGGTTTTCATGCATAAATAAAGATACAATTACTCTATTTCAATGAAGACTGGAAGCATGCAATGGCAGACTATTTTAATCATATTAAAAGAAATTCTATTTATGTAATTATATTGATGTAAAAAAAGAACCCTAGAAAAAGGCTTAGTAGAATAACTAAGAAGTGGATGAGAGATTTCCATACAAAATTTAAACTTATAGTCCCTTTATGCTCTATGGTGTTAAAAGAGCAGGTGGAGAATGTGGAATGTATTTAAATTGCATCTCAACATTTCTAGAAATCTGATAAAAACAGGGGCTTTTATTCTCTGTTTCACTCTACAGAGTGAAAACCTCCTACAAAGATCTGCTTGTTGTGCTATATACTCTCTGATGGAATACATGCTTCTTTTGTGCCAGGAATTCCCTCCAACTGGCTTCAAAGCTGCCCCATTCTAAATGCAACAGGGATGCTAATAGATTTGCAACTGATTCTTGAATGGAAATCAAAATCATACCACAGACGCTATCAAATTGTTGACAATAATGCACTCTCTATACTAGAACTTCTTCATAAAATGAAAAATGAAGGAAAATTTAAAATGTCCCCCACTACAATAAGGTACTTGATTTGCAGTGCAACACCAAGAACTCCATTCTTATCTGAATAATCAAAAAACACTCTATTTTCTGCATGCTTAATATAGAGTGAAGCATCTTACATTAAAAAAAAAAACAAGCTAGAGTGAGATAATTCTAAGATGGTTTAATGGCTAATAATGTAAATTGAACTCCAAATCCTTGTAGGAAGGATTATAGTCAGATTAACAAATTATCATTTAATACCAGTGTTTAATTTCTCATATCTTCTGTAAAGGTTGGGGGGTTTTGTATACAAGAATAAAGTATAAACAAAGATCACCATGACAATATTGAATCAGAATATGATGTATCCACATACATTTCTTTGGAAAGGTAAATATGTATATATTTACCTTTAGCTTTGGAAACATATGCATATATATCATACATAATTTTAAAAATATATTTATTCCTGCCTTAGAATAGTTTTGGAACTGCATGGATTATCTTTGCTAACTCAATTGCGTATAGAACATGAGCATCTTATGAAGACAAAAAACAGTATCTGCTGTTTGAAAAAAAGTGTGTGCTGTTACAAAAAATACCATTATCCCAGAAGGTGGGACACACAAGAATAGCAAATTCTTAATTCCTATCTGCAAGCAGAATTATTTCTTACTGCCATTTTAACTGATAAGAAATTTAGCATCCATCATGCAGAATGTTGTAAAAAGTAACAAGGGGAGAAAAGACCAGTGGAACAGTTGTTTACCGTTGGAACTTTATCACTGAGATCAGGTGGTCAATGATCAAAAGTGATTTATAGCACCTGAGATGAGCTCTGGTCACCTTGACTGTGTTTGGCAGAGTGGATTAGTTACAGCCAACTGTCAACGCACATTTGAATCTGTGTAATCATATTGGATTTAAGAAAAAGGAAAAAATACTGGATGTCTGGATTGAAATTCAGATCCCTCAGGATCTACCTAAATGTAGAATCATTTAGGTTGGAAAAAAATCTCCAAGATCGTCAAAGAAAACCATTAACCCAAAACTGTCAAGTCCACTATTAAACAGTGTCCCAAATTGCCACATGTACACATCTTTTTACTACCTCCAGGGATGGTGACTCCACCACTCCCCAGGGCAGCCTGTTCCAATACTTGACAGCCTTTCCATGGAGAAATTTTTCCTCATATCAAATCTAAACTCCCCCTGGTATAAGTTGAGGGCATTCCCTATTGACAAGTCACTAGTTACTTGAGGTTAGAGACCACCCGTCCCTCCTCCCTACAACCTCCTTTCAGGTAGTTGTAGAGAGCAATAAGCCCTCTCCTGAGTCTCCTTTTCTCCAGGCTAAACAACTCCTCAGCTGCTCCTCATAAGGATGAAATATCCTGGCCTGCTAAATCTGACATTTCTGTGTTATCTTGAAATAGTGCAGAAAATTCTGCTGTCATTTAAATTGTTTGTCAGCTTGAACACATCCTTAATAATGTTTATTAATAAAGTAGTTTATACAGAAATGTCACCCTGAGGACAATAGCTGTATCTAGAATTTATAATATACTCACTTACTGTAGGTTATTAATTCCTGAGACTTGGGTCTTGGATATATTTATAGTGTAAATAGCAGAGCCACTGAAGAACTTGAGAAAAACAGTGTTTTCTTTTAGAATAAAATTTGTAATGAAATTCATCAGATCTTCATCAGACCTTGGGTGAAATTCACAGTAAAACCAAAAAGATGAGGACCAGAGCAACAACAGTAAGAAATCAACAGTTTAGAGCAGGGATGTAGAAAGTGGGACTTTCAGCGACTACATGGGCTAGTTTTAAAATACCTTGGTTTATGTTAATTGTGTATCAATGTCTTGAACCTGTGCCTTACACTGTCCAACTGGAGTCTCCCAAGCAGTGGATTTCTCACATCTTGCTAAGATGTTGTTTTTTTCATTATTAATATCAAGTGGAAATAAATGATGAAATATCAAAGCTTTTCATTAAATCCATTTCTGATTTGCTTGTTTGTTTGGGGTTTTTTTAGTAGCTGCAGCTGACCACGCGGTATCTGTCTCTTACAGTGGAGAATGACCTGATTTGATTTTTTTGGGTGCCTGTTTCCCACAGGAGTATATTGATCAAGAAGAAAAGAGAAGAAGCTGCCTTTTATTGCAATACTGACATTTCGATAAAACAGATCTAAAATGTCTCTGGAGATTTTGAATTCAAAATAAAATTAAAGAAAGTCAATATACTTGTTATCTGGTTACTGTGCAATATCAATCTTTACTAACCATTGAAATAACTCTAAACACTTTGATGTTGTTTTTCTTGTCCTGAAAATAGTTATGGTTTATTTTGTTCACTTTATTCTACCCGTTCAATAACAGCAGATTCTAGAGACATCAAATGAGTTCACAGGAAAGTAGAATAAGGACAAAATGCAGTGACTTTCAAGCAATTTCAGCTAAACATGAAAGAAAATGAATGACACATCAAAGCATCAGCTTCAAAGACACTCCCAGGTGGCTCATTTCAGAATACGTGTTACAGAAATTGTACAATAAGATGTTTGAACTTTTCTATTCAAGAAAATTTTTAAGAATCTTTATCAGGGAAAAAAATGACTGTGTCAAAGGACAGCTAAAAATCCAAAGTCAATGTATTCCAAATATGTTTGATAAAAGTGTGAATAATAGAAGAAATATTTTGTCTCTGGCTTTTTCAAGGAAAGGTGTTGTGAATGGAAAATAGCTGTGATACTAAAATTGTACATGAACATTTTAGAGACACATTTTTTTGGCTTTAAAAAATTCATTTTAGATCATGGAGTATGGTTTTTATTTGACTTAATTCTTGAAGACGCTTAAGTGTCACATTGATAAAATCCATAGTTGCAGTACAGTATTTGGTGGGAGATAAAATTCCAGAGGCAGAATTCACAAGATAAATTAGCATGACACAAACCACAGTGGATTCCAACAGATGATCAGATGATTTTTTGTTGTGTCTGGAATAATCTATGTAGAAATAACCTATGCAAGTAACTGTATTGATAGACCAGAGGCCTGCAGTGTGATTACAATGGGCAGCTATGGGCTGAACTTGAGCTAAATTTACAGTTTTCCACTAAATTTTTATAAGTCAAAGAAGATTAAACATTTAAGTGAAACTTAGAAATATGACACCTTTTTTTTGTACACTGAACTTACAACTATTAGATACCTAAAATTAAAATAACCATCTAGTTTATGAAGTTAGCTTCCACTTCTGAAATTCTTGTCCCAATAGAAAGGAATAGGAGTTAATTGTGGCAGACAGAACCACAATCCCTACCTTCCCTGTTTGTACATATAATCTCTAGTTACTGCAAATTTAAGTATCACTGACTTTCAAAACAACCTGAAGGCAAACAAGTCACTTGGAAATCAGCTTTACATCACTGAGATACTTCTTAAATTTTTGCATTTGTATTTTTCTTGTATGGTGATGGTACAGATTTCTGTTGGAGTAGTTTAAAGAGAAATAGAGGAGTTAGGAGGTTATATAACTTCAGAAGTGGCTTCTGGTTTTCAGCTTGAAACAAACCTACTGTTAAAACTTACCTTTATTTTTATGATAAAGTGTTCAAAATAGAAATTATATACTGAAGTAAAATGGAACAGATTGGAATATTTTATTTTTTTAATCCACATAATATTGGAATTTTGCTCCTCATCACAACAAAAATAAAGAGACATTAAAAAAGACTATGTTCAGCTTACAAAATTGGAACCTCTTCAACAAAGAAACTACTTTAATTTAATAATTTTTAAATTATATTTCTGTTGTATTTTATGAAATGGAATTTGCAATTAATCCTTATAAAACAATCAGAAAAGCTAAAGTGAAATGTCTTTTAACATCCCAGGGGAGTTTTCATTATTTGTTAAGCAATTGCAATTGTCCTTATGGGAAAAATAAAATCTTACTCTAAAAATGTGTTTTGTTAATCTTTTTAGTTAAATTTTCAGAACAGTAATTGTTATTCTAAACATTTAAGGGTACTTTCCAGGGGACCCCTTTTCCCTTATCTTAATGACACGTGTGGATTGTAATGTTTTTGTCAGTATAAATGTGTCTGTAACAGCCTTATAACCCTCATGGAAATTGATAAGCTCAATTTAGTTGCTGAAATTAACTTAAACATTTGCCATGATTTGTGTACATTTCATAAACATTTTGAAAACAGAGCTCATATATGGCAGCATCAAAAAAGGTGAATTTGTTTTAAAGTTTCAGGCATACAAGAAAGTATTAGGTCTGTGGCATACATCTGTGGGCCATGGTTTTCTTAGCATTCTCATGTAAATCAGGATTAGCTTTGCTTAATACTGGAAAACACTTTCTGAAACAACTACTGAGAAAAACAGCAAGGAAATATTAATGGTGGTGTAATTTCCTTTGTGCTGGTTTGAGATAGGATAGACAGTTTACCGGGCACACATAGGAGTCGACATGCTGCTATAAACCTTATTATTGTCAAAGCAATTCAGGACATATTTGTATAAGTCGATGAGCTAAAGTGTGAAGCAAATTAAAAATCAAATCAATTTTTGTTGAAAAATCTTGAAACAGGAAATGATTCTCAGAACTCTAGGACTAAATAAGTAATTATTTTATTCATTAAAAATCAATAGTTTTGAAGTCAAAAGGGAGGTCTTCATTCTACAAGTAAGACCCAGCAAATCAAATACTTTTCTGACAGAGAACATGGGGATAAAACTTTGGGAAGGGATTCTCATTCCTTAAAAACTGATATAATTCAATCTCTCGTGTAATAAATGCTGCTTTTTCAGCCTGCTTTTTCCATGTTAAATTCTCAAGAAAAGGTAAATGCCTTCTGTGCATTTCTCAGGTGAACCTTTACAAAATTCTGATAGCACATTCAGGTTCAGTAAAAGGTAATTTGCATCTCTCTCTCCAGCATGTGCAGGCCTGTTCATCCATTTCAATGAGAGTCTTTCTCCTAAAATCTCTCATCAGGACTTTTAGAATATGTGAAGTCAAATTCAATTCAAACCAATTCACTGTCAAGTTATCCCTGACACCCTAGATTCATTACTCAAGTTCATTGATTTATCGTCTGAACTCTTCACACATGGTGTCTCTGGGGAGAGGACTACCAGAACAGAATTAGTTTCAAATAATTTCTAATTTTTCTATTTTTTAAATTCTGATTTCTAATTGTTCTAACATTTTGAATTTGTAATGAATGGTGCAGTTTGTATTTAATAACAACACCTCTCCTGAGTCTCCTAAAATGTGAGTTTTCAGATTAAAAATGCCAAAGACATCCTCTTCAAGGGGAACTCAAGGGACCACTGTCATATTCTGTTTATTCTTTTGTTTATGCATTATATTGGCAGCTGTTCATTAGGAATTTACAGTTTATAAGTTCTTATAATAACATGAGACATTTTTTTCTGCATAAAATAATGGATTTTCCTCTGTATGAAAATTCTTAATACCAAACAAAATTACACGTACGTAATTTCTTTTACGCTCAATGCCCTAACATTATAACATCCTTTGTATGAAGGGAC
Organism: Drymodes brunneopygia; assembly: GCA_013400955.1. Taxonomy (NCBI): domain Eukaryota; kingdom Metazoa; phylum Chordata; class Aves; order Passeriformes; family Petroicidae; genus Drymodes; species Drymodes brunneopygia. The sequence goes on along the minus strand of VZTZ01008467.1, from coordinate 146,234 downwards.
ACTTAAATTGTAATAACGTGTAATTAATTGTACAGTGTATTAAATATTACAATATTAAATAATAGTGCATTAAATATTTGAGTTTTCCTAGATTGTGTCTGTAGTTTTAAAAATATTTCAAATAGAATTAAAAACTTTTCAGAAAGTCTCAGAACTCTGATTTCCCCAAACGCTAATGTGTTTTGAGAGTCTATTTTTCAAGTCAAAGTAACTCTTATCAGTGCTAAGTGTGAATATTCCAGCATTCAAGTGCATGAATGTAAAACAGCAGATGAGCCTTTCTCTACAGTCTGTTAAAATGAAGTGTGATAAATGCACTATTATTGATAAGAAATCATAATGTGTGACACTCAGGAAAAGGAATCCACTTGAAAAAATGCAAGATAATTTTTTTCTTTGTTATCTAGCTGTGCTTCGTACATTCTTGGATGAGATTAGCATGCTGGATCACATACACAATTTTAAAAAAAGGAACACTTGACAGCCTGCAACAACCTGTTAGCAAAAGGTTCAGGAATACTTTTCTGAAGTTTATGGAAGTTTATGAATTTATGGAAAGAGTTGTCCTCAACACTGTTAAGGCTGCAGGAAATGGCTAGGTCACTGGCCTGTTGCCAGACTAATGGAGTGTGCCACGAAAACCTCTGGACTTGGCAGGAGGAGTGGCATGACATCACAGCCAGCAGTGTGAACACTGGACAAGAGGTAGGGATAGTGCCAAGCTGATGGCGGAATCCTCATGGGTGGCTACACGAGCCAAGCCTCACATGTAACTGGAGGGCATCACCGAGGACCCATGACTAATTCTGTATATGGGCAATTTACTTAAGTAATGGTATTAAAACCATCAAAACTGGCTATAGGTATGGGAAAATGGGGACTAACAGGGAAAAAAATAACTAAGGAGAAATTACTTACCTGGGAGAATGTTAGGGCAGAGAAGGTAAGGTGTAAAGGTGGCAAAAAGAGGGGGTCAAGTGTCAAGGGAAGAGGTAGTAAAGCATGGAAATCCTGTGAGTGAGACAACACGGGGTCCCTATCAAACAGCCTTGTGCTTGTTCCGTGCTGCTGGAGCAGGTTAATAATTCAGACCTGTTTCTCTTGGTATATAATAAAAGTTGGTGTGCTTCTAGTCAGGGGGGCTGGGGTGGAAGCAGGGTGGAATGGAAGCTGTCCCTCTGTTAGGAAACACTGGATGGATACATCAAGTATCCCAGTGCCGCTATTCTGGCGCTCATTCCAGGCCTGATAGCATTCATAACATGCAGTGTTATATCTGGGTATCAACAAAACACTGCTAGACTCTGAAACATAATGCGTTTGGATTCATCATTCATTGAAACCAGAACATTTCAGAAATGCGTGGTTTAATTACGATGGTTCTTATGTTCTTGATAAGTAATGTTCTAAACCTTCTTTTATGTTAGTTTAATTATGGTGAGGTTTAGATAACTTTGAAATATGACATCCATCAGGTTTCTTCACAGAATATCAATGAACTAAGAAGTGAGGAAGTTGTTTTTCCTTGGTTTGGAGAAGTATCAACACTACAAAAATTCATTACTAAGAAAATAATCTTCCTTTGGGTGAAAAGGAAATAATGTGACATACATAAAAGGTGCCAGGGATTTTTTTTTTTTAATTCAAAGCAGACAATTCTTAGAAGTCAAAGAAATTCATCAAGGGACCTGTACTGTAATGCTGGGATTTGGATGGCATTTTATTTTTACATTTTGTTGTGAAAGATGTAAAATTTATCTAGAATATATATCTCTTAGAGTAAAATATTTCAAACCTGAATGGTAAATAAGTGTCTCAGAAGATGTATTAATCATTAAAATGAAATGAAAGAATAAAAAGAAGACTACTTAGGAAAAAAAGCATGTATTAGTGGTCAGCCATAGTTCCCAAAAGACAATCTAGATTCAGTGTTGTAAATGATTTGAAAACAAATAGGATCAATTTACTCAACCATATAAATTAAGCAAAACCAAATAAATACATGAGGCAGAAAAGGCAAAATTTTGATAGGTAAGATATTAAAGGCAATTTAAGCATTACTCAAAACAGCTGTACTTACAGTTTTCCCTCATGTTTTTCAAATAGCAGTGCTGTTCCCGTGGGTCCTATAGAAAAATTAAAAGCTAATACACACAAGTAGAGGCTCATACTGGAAAAGAAGTTGTGAAGGAGTGGGATATGTTTATATTGAAAGAACTGGGCAATTAAAAACACTAACTTGTCAAAGAACATTTATAAAATATGAGTCATGTCAGTTTCTAAAAGTATATTATAACATTAGAGGGAAGGAAATACAACATTCTGTAAAGACAGGAAAGAATGGATCTCAACAATGTCAAAACTCAAAAACTTATACTGAAGAAATATGAAAATAATGAGGAAAAATAAGTGGAAGGATCAAAAATATGTGGGTTTTTTTCAGATCTACCATGGATAACATAACCAATAAGGCACTGCTGTAAATATAATAAATCTTTACATATTGGGTCATTTGATGCAGTATTATATGGAAAAATCTTTACTTGACTTACAGATGGGACTTAAAACAAGCTTTATTTTTTTTTACTTTTCAATTGTTTAAAGTTGAAATGTTAATAGTCTTATTGCAAGAAAAAAAAAATGAACTGTGATAAGAGTAACAGTGAAAGTCATAATGACTATCTTGAGACTGATTGCATTTAATATTTCCTTAATGACCTTGGTAAAACAAGCTGGAATGTGTTTGAGAAATCAAATTAAAATTTGTAAGAGAAAATCAATGAAGTGTGTGAGCAGTATTTAATATTGAACATTTGGATAACATTGAAGACAGAATAATGGAAATTAAGTGAAACTTAACAGCGTAACATGCAAAAATTGGACAGTAATGAGACTCAGCAGTACTTTTTCCCAGCACATATGTTAATGAGCCAAAGGCTTGTCTAATTTCTGAGCACAGCAAGTTTAATTTTTAGGCTTTACCTACAGCTTTGTAGGACTAAGCTAGGCAATCTAGGAAATCAGCCTTTCGTTTTGTTAAGCTCTCAAACGCAAGAATTTTTCACTTCAGTGAATATTGTAGTTTAATTATAAACTATCATTTAATTTGGTTTAAACTTCATACTTTATTATTAAGTTATAAACTACCCTGTTCCTGACAAAGAAATTTTTCTGTATCCTGTCTTGTTTACCTAATTTCTAAAGAAAATTATCCCAGTATTTCCGTATCAAAGTTTTACAGCTTTTACGGCCTTTTCACCATCTTTCTTAATTACTCAATATCTGGGTTATCCTCCAACTTTGATATTACTATCAAATAAATGGTAAAACCTGAATCACCTTTCATTAGCTCATATTTAAATTAATTTCCATAGTCTTCTGACAAACTTTGATTTCTCTACAAGACTGAAAGTTTAGGTATTGTAAGTGTGGAAAAAAACCCCAAAAAACTCAACCCAAATCTAATTTTTTTTTTTGTTCTACAAAGTTGCTAGGGTTTCTGTGTTGTGACAGGATTTATCTGAAAAAAAGAGAAATTGAGAAAGAATTTGATTGTGTTCATTTTTTTTCTTGTCAGTTGAATGCCATTATACTGAATAAGATATAAGGTATTTTTATACCTAATAATAAGGTAAGACAAATAAATCTGAAAGTAATGAACTATATAAATTAAATGTAATAATTCGGCAAGATTTATTGCCACCAAAAGAAGCAATCATGTATACATTTTTTGGGAATTCGTTTCCAACCTAGGCATCTGCTTGAAAGAGCTTTTGTGCCCATTTGTGATTTTTTTTTCTTCAGAACCTAATTGTCTCTTTCCCTTAATGATCTTTTCATAAAATTACTGTTGCAAACAACAGTGACAGCATGTGATCAGCACTTTACACTCTCATCATCACTTGTCATCATCATCATAGCTTGTCAACTATTTTGTATAAGTTAAAAACGTGTTCTTCCTTTTTTAACTGCAGTGATAGGTATGAAGATCAGTCACTTTTTTTTTTTTCTATTTTGACAATCCTTATAAATCAGACCAAAATGGAACATGTTAAAGTATTTTTGTTGTCTACATAACCACTGTGAAATTCTAGAATCTATATTAAAAAAAGTAACCAGAGTTTTGTCTTTCTAGGACAGGAACATTCCATGTTATTATAATTCACCACAATGTGTTGGGTAAACTTAGATAGCTGACACCGGATCCAGCTGCTCTCTCAGTCATCCAACCTCAATAGGACAGTGGGATAAAATGAAGCAAAGATAAAGACAGAGAGATCACTTAACATTTACTGTCAAAAAAGACTCAATGTAAATTATTGCTGATTAAAACATATTTATACAGTGAAAAAACAAGAACAAAACCTAGAATAGATTTCCCCCTCTCCCTTGCATACTCAACTTCACTATTTCTGACTTCTCTCTGATCCCCTGTCTGACAGCATCATGAGGAACTGTGGAGTTGTGATCACTCCACAACATCTCCTCTCTCTGCTATTCTTTCTCTCACTTCAACATGGATTCTCTCCATAAACTGCACTCTTTCTGGTGTGGTCTTTCCAAGGGCTTAAAGGCAACCTCTAATCTAGCTCATGGAGCACTTTCTCCCCCTCTTTCTTCCCTCACCTTGGTGTCTTCAGGGCTGTTTCTCATGTTTTTACTCACACCTCTCATTTATTCATGTTTTTCTTAAATATCTTTCCCAGATGTATCACCACTCTGTCTGAGGGGTGTCTTCTTCACACTCTTCCCTGAGGTATGTCTGTTTTGGAGCCAGCTGAAACCAGTTCTTCATAGAGGTGACCCTGCAGCACTCGGGCACCTGCATCCTATATACTTGAAATGGCACTATTAAAACCGCAAGTTTAATTGGCAAAATTGTTATTTGTGTATAGACCTTTAAGGAATCTGTAACTTCCTTAATCTTCTTAAGAATAGATTGCATTCTAGTTCTTTTCTATAACCATTGGAATACAGTTAAGGATTTCTAAGGAGTGAAGGGCTTCTAGGGAGTTCTTTAATATTGTGCTGCAAGTCTTTACAATACAGGCATGACTTTTATGACAACTTTTGAAATATTCAGGTCTTAATTTTTCATGCTTCCTTAAATACAATTCAGTGTTGAAAATGAATGTGAAAACATAAGGACAATGATGGAAAATTATTTCGCACAGTGACACTTTTGCAGCAGTTCTGTCAAAGAAAAAAAACCAAAAAACCTAATCAAATTGAGGGGCCTAGTAAGTAATGAGGTACATTGCATAGAGGCACCTGAATAGAAACACATGGAAAAGCGTGTTTCAATTTTCCATGGCTTTCCATGATGATCACACATGCACCAACAGGGACTGACATCAGTAAATCCATCCTTACAATATGTGGTTGAACAGAAACAGAAATATCAGTTCAGATCTCATCTATAATGACAGAATACTAGTTTGCAATTTGGTGTTACCAAAGCAAGGAGCACTTAGCTCCAAGGGAATAGCTGTCTACAGGCTGAGTAGATATTGTCAAAAGTGTCACTAGTAGACATTCTTCCTAGTATTCCTAGCAGGAATACAAGGACTAAACAGATACTGAAGAGATGCTGAATTGTTTTGGTTATTAACAGAGGTTTGAGGTGCACTGTTAACATACCTGTGTAAATCTTGATTTTAGCAACTCAAGGATAAATCCAAAACTCAACAGGTATGATAGCTTCTTACTGCAAAGACCCTTCTTATTCATTCAATTGCATTACTATTTGATAATCTTTTCTTGAATCTGACAGCTTTCCCAGACCCTGTAATTTTGTATCAGTGTATCTTACCTTTATTGTAAATACACATAGACAGAAATATATAATTAGGATATATAATTATCCAGTTCCCCTGTATCTGTCACTCGTGCCCACCCCCCAGACACTATACATTAACCCTAATATTTATAATGAAAGGCACCTACCTGCTTTCCATCAATAACATTTGAAATCCATGGTATTGTAGGGGAGTGATTAACTCTACCCAAAATAAAACTGATGTAACTTGTCCTCTGTGTACAGAAGGAAATTGTAACAATTTAGTTAAATCAATCCTTAAATTGATTTAAAACAGTGAAATTCCTTATGCAGATGCTCTTAAATTGGCCTAAGGGTAGCTAATATTGGTATATCTTATTCATTTTTATCTAGAATTTAATCCTATTAAATTGGTTACAATTCTTTATATACACTGGAGCCTCAAGTCTAGCAGTCTGAATTGAATTTCATGCTGCAGGGTCATGGGTCCTCAACGAAGTTACTACCTAAAATGACAGAGAAATTTTAGAAATTACTTCTAGTGGCCCATAAATCACATACAAAAAGTAAACAGAACTTTGCAATAAATGTTAATAATGACACGGTGTTCTGAAGATTTTATATAAGGGATAAAGTTTTAAAAAGAATTTTGAGCAATCAAGGATGATGATAACAGGCAACAAATTTTGAGAAAATGATGGGAAAATTAATTATATGCCATGCACTTTTGCTTTCTTTATTCTGTTTCCAACTTAAATTTGCCTGCTGATTATTGCTGGGCTCATGAGTTTTGGCACAATAACGAAAATGAAAATATGCATGACCATCTGTCAGTAATGGTTCCAGTTCATCAAAATTTCTAGTCTCCATTATGTGCAAGACAAAAGTACCTTTGTCTGTCTTGGGTGCACAACACAAGAAATTACAGATGAGAGAGAAAAAAAAAGAAAAAAAAAACTTTTCAAATTCCCTCTTCACAGAGAAAAGGAAATTATTTTTTATCAACACAGAGAAAAAATTATCCTTTCTACACTTTTAGGGTTCATTCCCATTTCCAACTGCTTCAACTTGTGACTGCATTCAGTCAATGACATGACAATATGCAGACTATTTTTGAGATTTCAGTGATGCAGGCTGGTACCAGAATGGAAAGAAGTACCTCAAGTCAGATAGAGGATAAGAAGAAAGTATGGGCAAATAATAAAAATCTGTCTATTATTTCAAGTGTTGACGCTCCTTCTCATTATCAGTTTCAGTCTGACAAAAATTGCTAGCTACTCCTCAGTTAGCACTGATACATTTGCAGCTGCAAAAATGCTGATTCTTTCTCTGATTTTGGCTTCAGTGTGTTTCTGTTAGATTTGGATCGAGATGGAAGGCACAATCCCTGTCTGCCTGGCACAAAATCCTTTGCTTACAGTCCCAGCAGCTTTGTTTCATTCTTCTCTGTCAATGGAATTTAAAATATTTAAAAAAATATTTTCCCACTGTGTACTCTGAAAGGCCTGTGCAAAACAAGGTGCCTTTTGAATAGATAGAGATGTGGTCCCAAACAATAGCAGTTGCTATGGAAGCAGTGCATAGGGTTTTATGCGGACATGAAGGAAGAGGAATGGAGAAGCACAAATCTGGTGCAGATTGGCCCAGGCACTCACTGGCTCTAAGCACAAGGTTACTTCCCCTAAATGTGCTGTGGTAAATCACATTTATACATCAAGGGATACAAAACTTTATATTTAACTGAGTTCTGTTTACTTACATAAAAGAAGATTTATGGTCACTGAGAGGCTCATTAGCATTGATTTTCATAGTCCACACTTAGAATTAATATGTCCTCAGTATAGGAAATTATCCAGCACTTATATAAAAAGCTAGCTGGAATGATTCCATGTATACTTAGCAGATTTGTATTATCTTGTGGCGGAGTCAGACAAAAAAAACAGCTTTCCCAAACAATTGCACTAACATTATTAAAAAATACTGCAACATGCATTAATGCAGTAATGAGAGTGCTAACTGTTTAAAATTCTGAGGTCAAAAAGGGACATTTGTCACCAAGGAACCGGTCGGCTCAAGAAGGATCAAATAGCATTATATTTCCTTCAGTAAAACATAAAAGGTCCACAGTTACTTTCATGACTAACAAGAAAGCCTGTAACGTGCACGTATAACTTTCCAATGTGGCTGAAGCAAAAAGAGGTTTTTTTTACTAAGAAGATGGGTTTTTTTAACAGATTCAGAAAGGATTTGGGGATTTACTTACTTGCAGGTTGTCCAAATAATTGCTTCAAAGCATATTAGCTTGGTGGGGAAGAAGGCCTTAAAAATGTCCAACAACTTGCTTAATTTGTGTTCCTTTCTTTTAATGATATTATCTCCTTGAAGGAATCATTAAAAATGGTCATTTTACTCATCCAAGTTGATCAGGTACGGAAATCTGTCAGAACAGTTAATTGACCTTGTTATATATGTTTCCACTTCCTATTCCTATTTATATCATCTGGTGAAATTATTCCAGTTAGCTCAGATTCAGTTTCCCTTAGACTTGCCTGTCTCAACTGCTCTGCTTTCAGTTTTGCCATTTGTTCACACTATCTGCTTGCACGTTGGATATTTTGTCTTTTCTCCACAACAAGAATACAGCTGTCTCTTTCTCTGGACTTTTAAAATTTATGCAAATTTACTTTAAATGTAAAGTTGCTTCAGCAACTGTACCATGAGCGTTTCCTTTGTGCCCTAGCGTAAGAACACATGTTGATATTGTCTAGTCAAGAATGCTTCCATAGGGTCATGATGTGCATGGACACAGAACTGCAGGCAGCTGTCATAAAATACTGCTGCTTAGCAGTTGTGAGCTTTAGCTGGGGCTACTTGGTGCGTGTCAGGACAGCCCAACAGTGTGTGCACAACCAGCTGGCAGGGATGGTGGAACTCAATAAAGCACTGGCAGCTCCACTGAATACAATAACCACCTCCTTAGCCTTAGAGTGCTTTAGTTATTTATACACATCGCTGTTGAGTGGCAAACATGTTAGCATAAATTTATTAATTTATATATAAGCCATTAGCCTTCTACAAGCTTGAGTGCTTAACTGGAATGGACTCAAAAGAATCCTTCTTTCTGCTTATTCTACAGTCATTCAGGTGCCTCAGAAATATTTCATTCTACTGTTTCTTTGTAATAAATACCAGTTTTAAACTCTGTATTTTTTTTAAAATGACTGTATTCTGAAAGGGATACTGCCAGAATAATAAATAGTAAATTTGAAAATGTACTAGTCTACTTTCAGCTTCTATCAATATTCCTGGAAAAGTGACAAAAAATAACATCTATTGTTAAGGTTTTTTCTAGCTCCCCTGTTGCTCAGTGACAGACTGAAGTGATGTTTTTAGGCAAAGCAGCCTCTTTGAGCCTGACTGAATTTGCTGGTTTAGACAGTAGTGATTCAGTATTGACAGAGACTGGGGAAAACACAGTGATGCTAGCTTGTTAAATTTTGCAATAATGATAGACTTACAATTAACCAGCTGATAAACCAGCGAAGTGATTAAATTATTTCCATCTACAGAAACTCTTGGTCTTTTACTGGAAGACTGAGGTAATCCATGCAGTCAGACCTTGCTAACAGCTACGCAAAAGGCAGGATGTATTTTTTGGTTTTGTTTACAAAAAAAATCCGAGCACTGGAAGTCATGCTGGTAATCAGGGAAAAAAGTGTTTCTCTCCTCCCTTAGTAGATCTCTAGCAGATAATGCACTTTTCTGGACAGAAATTTCCTTCACTCAGGCAATAGCTTCAGACACAAATTAAATTGAAGCATGCCAACTTTACCACCAAAAGAAAGAATCATTCTTATGCCCTCAGCTTTTTTTCCCAATGTTTGTTTTCCCCACCTTCATCCTAGCACCGTAAGCTCCACACTCACACAGTGAACTAGAGCAAAGAAATAATCTAACCTAAAATTACTCCCTTCTTTCTAACCTAAAATTACTCCCTTCTTTCTTTCCCCTGGAGTTAATGACAGAAAGATGTATGGGTACCTAAATATATACATGCCAAGTTGTATCAAATCCACAAATCAAGTCTAACAGTCTTGGCAGAAATAGTCATCTATTACATTTTTAATGTGTGATGGTTATATTCAATAGAAACCAAAAGAAGGTGAGAAAATAAAAAATAAATCAGTGGTTTCAAAGCTGGAGAATGTACTTTAAAATGAAGATTTAAACCCATGTTTATTAAAATTACACTTCATACTACTTGCCTTTATTAGCTTTATTTTATAATTTAAATTTTATTTATATTTAATATTGTATTAAATTGTATGTTGATTTGTTGTTCAAATGTTCTTGTAAAAATAATTTTTAAAATGGGTGTCCAAAAAGTACTCTAATTCTGTATTCTAAAGAACTGTTTTTAAATTCCTTTTTCATTCTTCTGGCTTTTCAGAGAGACCAATTTTTTAACTCCAATGACTGTGATGCAGGACAAAACCAGTGCCTTTGGAGCAAGGCCTAGGGTGTTCAAAATTAGTTATCAAAGTTTTCACAAACACAATGTCCACATTCTTGGGCATAACAAGGAATAGGCCACCCAACTGGACCAGAGAAAAAAGTAGATTACCTATAGCATCTAGCATTTCCAGACATAGAAAGTATTTTATTAATTATTGTGCAAGGAAATTTTGAAAATATATATTGTATTATGTAAAAAGTAGTAAAGTTTATTGTATAATATATTCTATAAAGTAAAGCAAGAAAAGTAAATCTTGATGAATCTATTTATTACTTGTGCTTTACTATGGAGTTATGCTCCCATTTGAAATTCTCATTTTTAAAATGCAAGAGACAGATTCTATCAGTAGTTGAAGCAGCAATAGGTAGGCCAGTCTCTCATCTCAACACAGTAATTAAAATTCAAATCTATCAGTAAATCCAATTATTATCCAGACTCTGTGATACAGTGACTATACACAGTATTTTACAGATACATGAAAACTCTAGAGATATTTTCTCACAGGCCCCAAATTGAATTGAATTGAATAGAAGCTTAGTGGTGCAAACAATGTAAAACTAGATTAAAAAATTTTAATATTTTAGCAAGCATCGCTAACCTTCTCTTACAATTTCACTAAGTGTAATAATGTACCTTATGCATAAAGAAAATTATTCAGATAAACAAATTAGGCTTTAGATTAAAATACTGGTCATAGCAAAGGTTCTATTTTTGTAGATGAGGCCTCAATACATTTAAATTAGAAAGACATTTACTGGATATGGGAATGCTGAATCAAGTAAACGACTGACACTAGAATAAGATTGTCAAGGCCATTTAGGAGCTTTTATAAAATAATTACCTGGGTGTGCTTAATTTCCAAAATGTCCTAATATAATTTCCACTGAGAATGAAACAAAGCTTTTTTTTTGATTAAAAATCCAACATTCTCCTTTCACTAAAAGTGCTGCCATCATAAAATCAGTCTGATTAATGCTGTTATGCAGTTTATATGACTGCCCAGGTTTAATCACCTGCAGGACGGCGGAGAAAAATCAGTAGGGCAAAAGTGAAAAAACTCATGTGTTTAGAAGAAGACAGTAATTAAGGAAAGCAAAATTCATGTGCACAAGAAAGGCAAATGAAGGAATTCACCACTTCCCATGGGGAGGCAGGTGTTCAGCCATCCCCAGGGAAGCAGGGCTACATCACATACAACAGGGACTTGAGAAGACAAAATCCATCCCTCCAACATCCCTCATATGTAAGCCTTCTTTTATTTGGATGTCTATAGGTCTATATAGTCTATATGACTATCTTCAGTGTCAAGACAGATTGTAAAAACACGGGACCGTGGATGTTCCTAGCTCCTAGTTGTAGAAGAATGGATTATCTTCATTTGCCTCTCCATTTACTGCTTGGTTTTTTTCCCTAGTTCATAAGTAAAGATTTATAAATTTGAATATTTTCACACAGTATATAATTGTTTCATATCACCATCTAACTTGTTTTAACCTTTCTTTGCTTCAGGGGATGTTTTTGTGAACCCAAAATTCACAGGCAATACATACATTTTGTTTAAACTAGACCAATGTTAATTTAAGTCTACCTGATACAAATTTCATCCTACAGTAATCATTCCCTTGTATTCATAATCATTGGCAGAAGAACAAATGATCAGTATATGACTGTTTGCTACCATTGGTATTTACAAGATAGGGTTCAAATTTCTAATTCCAGTCCTTAAAAGCTTGAAACAAATTGGACTCTCTCCACCTATGAATTATAATTAGATTTTCTTTTAAAGAAAGAAAAGGGTGAAAGAAAGGCGAAGGAGGCTGGTAGCCTTTTAAATCTGATTCAGCCACTGGAAGAAATGGCATATTGTACCACACAAACAAATGTCAGGTGACATGATCAAAAATTAATATTTTCTGCAGAAAAGCTTGTTTCCTTTGGTATGTGTCTTTCTTATGGTGGATGCATTAAAAGTAAAGCTGCCTGAAACCTCACAGAAAAAGCACCTCTGTCAAGACTTGAGAAAAACCTGTTTGTAATGAGTCTCTAAGGTTAGGCATCATATAAAAAGAGATCAGGGTAAACTGACCTTACAAACCATCCACCTGTCTATCCTATTACATATTGGCTTCTACTAAACAACCACACCACAATATAAACCTGAAAGGTTTCCACTTCTTCCCTTTCTCTACACTCAAAAGAAAAAACAAAAGAATTATTTGCTGCCATTTAGATAAAGGTGACATAGCAGATATTTTAGTGTTGTTTTTCAGAAAAAGGATGACAGAGAGCAAAGAAATCCTTTTGCTCATGGGATGATAAAATAATAATACGGTAGATGAGAAACCAATGCCATGAAGTGTATTAAAATTTGCTCTAAAAGAATAGACATTAAAGATTGCTTTTGGTTTTGACATTTGTAGGTATGGCAAGATATTAGTTCTTTCTAAATAGTTGATGATACTGAAAGAAAAAGATTAGGTGAGACAATCAGTTCCTTCTGCTTAAAATCCTTCCTTATGCAAGATGACAATGTACTAGCACTTATATATATCTGCACGCAATAAAAATCCCTCTCCAGAAGAAACCTTACTGCGAAAATTTCTAAAATGATTGTAGGTACTTGGTTCTCAATACCACAAAGAGTGCCATATTCTGATTAAGTATAATTCCCTATTCAAACCATAACCCCTGTTATGAGCTCTGCACAATAAAGCCAAGATTATCAACGAGTAGCACAACATAAACTTTGCTTTAAATATGTGTGTTGGAACAGTTGGAACACTGTGGAAGAGACTGTCCAATCTCATTAGCCTTTCACCCCAAATGCTGTACATGCCTTTTATTCTGCTTTTATTGTGCTATTCCTATGAGACAATCTCAAAAATATAAATGTCCTACCCAGAGCACTTTTAAAGTTTCTTAAACGAAAATTTGTGAGAAGGGAAGTGCAGAGAGGGCTTTATCAACTATTTTCCCAGTCTCAGAGATTTTACATAAGGGAGCTTTTATATTTATTAGTAAAGAACATCAAAAGATTTGATCTAAGCCGGTCTATGCTGAAGATTTTTCACACAGAAGCTGTTTCAATATTTTTCTTTTATTGTTCCAAGGAAAGGATAATGTCTAGACAATTCCAACATACTGAAAGAGGGTCAAGACTTGCTGAACAACCATCAACCCTGTTTCTTCTAGAGAAAGGTCAGACATTAGGATGTATATGTACCAGAAAGGAATGAAAAAAAATCCAAAAAAAAATTGTAAATAAAATCTTCTTAGAAGAGATAACCTCAGTGAAACCAGGTAAAATGGTATTAACCTACTTTTACAGGATGTTACCATTCAAAATCTAACTGTTAATACTCTAACTTCTTGTTTTCTCTTTTTCCCACCATACATAGTTGAAGTTTATATTTATGGAATAAATAAAGGAAACATTATGTGTGCCCCCAGTGCGGGAAGGTGTTTATTCTGAGTTAAAGTTTTTATTTGCTTTAAAATTTCTTGGAGAAAACTGGAAACTGAAGACTGGTGGAAATTGAAAATTGAAAAAATATCTTTGTATGATGGGACTGTACCAACCCCAGAAGCTTGTATTCAAATATGTGTAATAAAATTTGCATAAATATATAAATAAAAATTAAAACCTTGGATGAAACTTACTGTAAAATGATATCAATTTATTTTAAACTAAACATTAAAGTGTTTCTTTAGGGACAGTGTTTCTTTATGATGCATAGAATCATGCATCATAAAATGGTTTGGGTTGAAAGTGACCATAAAAATAATCTAATTACATGTACATGTAAAGGCAAAAAAAAAAAAAGCTGTTTTTCCAAAACACAGATTAAATATCACTGAATCATATTTTATTTGAACCACTGCAGCAACCAGTTATGATGTGGGAATCTACCAAGGAATTAGTTAAGTAGGGAATTTTGGATTCTCGCTAACAAGATGTTGGCATGTTCTTCAACTGTTACACTGTTTATCTAGAGATAACAATAAAAAAGAAAAAAGTATTTTAAGCTCCTCTGCTTCCTCCAGAGTACTCTGTCCTTGTATTGTCCTTGTATTACCTTACAGAGCTAGGTAACTACAACCCTAAACAGCACCAAGATTCAGTAAATTTTGAGGAGATATTTAGCTGCTGCCCTAAGATTTTTATATATGCAGCTACTCTGTCACTGACCAGAACTCACAAGCTTCCAGTTACATATCAAGTTTATGTTTTCCTTAAGGCAAAATTACCGCTGAGTTTCTGTTAATTTTGTTTACATTTTGAGAATACTTCTCCAGTTGCATTGTAAAGTCAGGTAGTTGGTTTCTTCCCTCATGCCTTCTTACATTTCATCATACAAATAATGAATATAGGTTGTCTCTTGCACACCTTGAATTACTTAGTTTGTTTTGCACTGGAAGCAGCTATAGCAAATCTAAGTTCAAATAAAAAATATATGTTGTGTATAGGTGACAGTTTTGGGTAAATTCTACATGTTGAAAACACCGTAAAATTAGTTCTCAACATTTTGAATTTAAGGGTACAAGGAATGCACTCTCTTTCCAAATTCATAATTAAACTTCATGACCTCAGAGTGACTGCAAACTAGAAATGAGTTGCTTTGCATTGCAGTTGACTCTAGGCGAAAAATGTTTTGTGACTTGTGACATTACTGAGTCCGTTATGTAATTGGATCTTTCCAGAGAAATAAATTAAACTACATTAAGGCTGTCTCATGTTTACACAGGGCCAGGCTGCTACAGATAACTAGGTCTAAAACATGTTCTTTTCATTGTAGCTATAATACTGATGCTCATACCCCAGCCAAATCAAATCACTATGATCATGAGGGAACTTTAAATTTATTTATTAACCTTTTGTCTGTTCGTACACCTTCTGTATTCCAGGAATATGTTCCTTAGATATGTGATCAGATGCTTTTAAGGCATTGAACTTTGAAGTCACAGGAAATATTTTTTTCCCAGTAATTTATTTCTGAAGAATTCTCCAGCCCTTGCTTTTGTCAAGATCATAATCCTGAGTACAAAAATAATATACAGTGCTGTCAGCCAGTTTTGAAAAATAAAAAGAAAGGTTCTATTATGCTGCTGCTTACTGTCATAACTCTGTATTTATTATTAACTACACTTGAGAACGCATTGCAAATTTATTTAGCAGATTTTGTCCAAAATAGCTGTGCTAGCTGAATAGTGTGAAAGAGTAGATCTGACTTGAGATATTGCTTTTCTCCCTGGATTGAAGATTAATGCCTCCAAAAAGATGAAAGCAGGAGGATAAAAGCGTGATGTTATCAAAGATAATTCTACTGGTGACAATCATGATCACTGGATAAAAACAAATAAGTCATTTTCATTATCACGGGTCCTGAAAGGAAGCAATATTCACTGTGAAGCAAAATAATGAAAGAGGGGAAATTAAAGGCTTTGAAAAATTAACATTGATTTCAGAGTGCACCTGGACTTCTATTTCCACTGTTTTGTCTTCAAACATCAGCTCGTATTCGGAGATGTTTTGATAGCAGACAATACAGAATTTAATGCAAAATAGACCAGACATAACCCAATCAAGGGCTTTTCTTATGAGAACAAAAGCTTTTTATAACTAAGTGTCCTTTTCACTTCTAGTTTTACTGTCTTGTATTATGTAAATTCCCATGATGGGTGTCATCCGGACTTCAGAAACAACTCATTTTCCCAGCCAAGTAGAAAAAAAAAGCCAAAATTAAAAGCTGAAATGAAAACCTTCCCTCCTCCCATTGCCAGTGTCCAAAACTAAAGTGAGACTTATCAATTTTTTAGCCTCACATAGCAACTGAAAATAATATATGTAATAACATAAACTAATTAAATGGGAAAAGAGGCAGCATTGCATTGTGTGATGTATTGTGTTTTGCTCTGTAGTGTTAAAAGCAGGCATATGCTGCAGTGCTGGTACCTACAGTACATTAAATCAGCCATTGCAGAACTGACTACATCCTCTTTCAACTCGTGCCTGCCTCTTACGTAACTGATCTTGGCTTTCTACTCTGTTTACCATTCATTTATAAACTCATGTACTGCCTCTCAGACAATTCATTTTTATTGATCTGATTGTCCTGGTAAAATTTTTGTCTTAATATCTTAAATCTTTGTGCCAAATTTTATCTTCCACTTCATGCTGGCCCTGAATATATTCCCCTAACACTTCTCAAATTCTGCCTAGCCCAACTCAAATGTCCAATCTCCCCCCTCATCTTCATTCTGCCAGATGAACTCTTCCTAGAAGAGAGCTCAGGTTTATTCTTCTCTTTCAATTTTAACCTAAGATTTTTATACATCTATCAGCCACTTGCAATCCCTTTCTCACTGAGTTTTCCTTCAGCACCTCTTTCGTCTGCTATTCATATTACCTGTATTTTCTGAAATAAAAAAGAAAAAGGGTTTTTCCTGTGCTCATAACAAAAGTTGTGCAGTATGAAACAGTGACAATCAATGTGTATCTGAAAGAGAAACACTGAATCATATGATTAATTCTCTGACTGGCTAGTATGAATATCAGGTTATGAATGATTATTTGAACTCTTACTATGAACATTTGAGATTTACCCTTCATTAACCACAGCAGTCTGGTGTAACTTTCATTTGATCAAAAGAGTTTCATGTTTCTCAATAAGGGGACATCAGGACTTTTTTAGTCACAAGGGCAGAAATCTAATATTTTTAAGCCTACAACTACTGCTAATATATTCTTGAAAAAATCCTGGAAAATGGAAAACAAGTATGATTTTGTGAGCCCTTAAACTAACATTAAACATAATTGTAGATTCAATTACAAAAGTTTGAAAACTATAACAGATGTTTGGAGTATCAACAGATGAGCAAGAGCATATTTTAATACCTATTATCTGAAAAATCCAGTAGCTTGTGACCTATCAGGAGTTACTGACCCATTCTGTTTGATTTGTTCTTTATTTCAATTTAAAAAAAACAACTCACTAAAGAACAGACACCACAATATATAAGCAGAAGTACTTGTAATATACCAATCTGGATTTCAGTGTGTCTTTTTTTTCCTTTGCTGAACCTTTAAAGTTTAAAAATTACCTTGTTGGTTTTCCAATGAATATACACAATAGGCTCCAGCTTTACTGATTTCTTGGCAGATTTTGATGTTCTGTTCCATTCTCTCTTTATGACCAAACAGCAGCCAGGACTACGATAAGAAGGAATTACCTGGGTATAAATGATAGATGAAGGGATAATAACGATCTTGAATTTATTTTAGACCAAACATATGGGAGTTTAATATGCTGTTTACAATGTTCCAAAAGTTTATCTAAACTTTAACTATATTTGATCTTGATATTAATCAGTAAACCATGCAGCATTTCTGCATTCAGTTAAAATCAACATTTCTTAGTATGCATTCATGTCAATCATACATGTCAAACATGAATGGCAATCTGTATCAGACCAACTGAAAAATACCTATACTTTGATGTAATTTCAAACTTTTGTCTTTGGAATTGCTTTGGCCTAAAATAATATAATGTTTTACTTTTTAATGCAACATATGATTATGAATCTACTTTTAGTAGAAGGCTTGAAATTCTTCCCGACTTTTAATATTACTTCTTTAATTATAAGTACTCCTTTTAAGTATAGAAGCCTTTTTTTTTTCTTTGAGAGATGGCTTGCGGGAACAGACAGAGATGTGTTCCTTTATTTCCTGTACACCCTATCCACAGTGAGAAGTGAACTCTGTTTTAATGGAGGTGTAAAATTTTCCTTACTAGTTCCTAAAAATTATTTATAATAGAACCATAGCAGCTGTAATCTTATATTGCCCTGTTGACTCAACCTATTTTAGCCTGGATGAAGAGATAAAAAATCTTAAAGTTCTGCCACTTCATTTTTGGAAGCTTTATTTTCTACCCTTAACAACAAGTTATATCACAGAAGTCTGTAATATCAGCTTTGTCAAAGAAGATCAAGCAAGGAAAATTTAACAGTGAAATTATATCTGTGTCACAGATGCTTTCAAATAGCTTCAAGTTAGAATCAACAACTTAATTGTGTTAGGCTTTTTCAAAACACACAAAAAAATTACAACCCCTCTTCCAAAGAACTTTTTCATGGGGATGGATTTCCCCTTAAAATTTGTCCTTCAGGTTTTTAACATTTTTAAAGACTGTAAAGATGAAATGTTGTCCTGAGGCTTCAGTCTCCAAGTAGACTGGTAAAGGCCTTGATATACCTCAATCTGGAATAGTTGCAGAGAACAAACTATAATATGTCTGATTAACTGTTTATTGAAGTATAACCTGCTTCCACACAAACTGTGAGGTATTCCACAGGAATCTGTGAGTCTTAAGATTACCAATATTTCAAGAAAATGTCACATTATGCCCTGAACTTAAGACTTCCCAACAAATTGGAAATTAAAATTTTCCTATAGGAGGAAAACCACACACACATGCACACAGAGACAGACACACACAGAAACACACACATCTTCCCTTGAAAAGCTTTTTATCAGACAGTGTCAACCTTCAAAGTTCATTGTGATGTACAGTAGTTGTCTTTTTGAACATACAATTAAAACCATAAATGAGGCAATCTGTTGCAGTAAACTATTTACAGGCTGAAAGCCATTGGCCACTGAACAGAATCTACTACTGTTCATGGTGATAATCTTATCCAAATCTAGTAACACTCTGTACTAGTTTTAGCTGGCTTGTGGTAAAGCTAATTTTCTTCATAGTAGCCTCTATGACTCTGTGTTTGAATTTGTGACAAAAAACAGTGTTAATAACACAGTAATATTTTAGTCATTGCCAAACAACAGCAGTTGGAGAACATGAAAACTTTTTCCCTTTCTTGCAACGCCCCACCAGGGTGGTGCTGGGGGTGCACCTTAAACTGGGAGGGGACACACCTGGGACAGCTGGCCCCAACTGAGCAAAGGGTTATCCCATACTTGATGGTGTCATGCTCCACGTGTGGAGCTGAACTATGAGTCACTGGAAGAAGATAGCTCAAACTTAATATTTTCTTGCTGTAACCCATTTTCTTTATTTGTAAAAGAGTTCTTTGCACAGTCATGATCTTTCCACATGCAAGAGAAACACAGTTTGAAATTTGCCCCCATGAGGTTTTTTGCCATCTCACCCTTCAAGATATTTTCCTTCTTTTTTTCTTTTTTTTTTTTCTCTTTAAAATAAAGTTATTTAGCAGCAGAGAAGCAGAATGACAGACTTTCCACTCAAAGTTCCCCAGTAAAACAGTAGGGTGGAGTAGGCTAGGAGAAGGTCCTCTCACAGGCTGCCATGAAATATATGAACTTCCAAGGTAATTTTGACCATGAAAAACAAGAGAAAAATTGGCCTATAGAGAGCTATGACCTGCAACAAAGAAATTCTTTCTAAGATCAGACTTAGTTTAAGCTCTCAGAACATTAAACAGTGCAAATTGCAAGTATTTTTAATCTTGGTTTTGTGTACAAACTGCTTTATGCAGGAAAAAAAAAAAAAGCTGGTGTAGACAGAGATACATTGATAATTTTTTTTCCATTAACAATATAAAATGAGTTCTGCTGAAAAAAAAATGGATTTGAAACGAAATTACTTTGGGAATTTATTTTTCCCCACAGAAAATCTTATTGTTTCACTTGAGCCTAGGCACAATTATTCACAAATTTTGTTCTGAAATTTGAAATAGACCAGTTTAGAAGCATTGCAAAAGTTGAGTTATAAACATGAACATCAGCTTGAATTGTAATACTTTCCTTCTTAGACATCATCACCTTTTCATCTTCTGGATATCATTGCTTGTGGCAAGTTGCCTCACAGAACAGAAAAAACTTTTGAGGACCCCAGTTAATTCTAAAGACCATCCTAACTATTCAAATGTTGAAGACCTTGTTCCTCTTGTATATGAAGACCTAGGGAAGGAAGTCCTTGTGGCCCTAAGGACAGACATGAATTCCACTGGAAAGTTGTATTATCTAAAGATAAGATGACAATATAAATCCAGGTGTTATGAAATTCCCTATTATAGAGATAACACTGTTGCACTAATGACAGCTCATTTATGCCCATCATGTACCACAAGTCTGGGATAATAGGCTTTGAGGAGAACTAATATTTTATATGCCATAGCAGATCAGATCATCCACTCATTCGAATTCCTGTGACACAGTTAATATCTGTGTTGATATGAGCCAGATAATAAAATTTGAAACTTAGCTAAGTAGTCTGCAACCAATTGTCTAAATATGACTACAGCACGGCAAAACAGATGTTTCTAAACAAAGACCTTATCTTTAAACATATACTTTTTTTTCTGCTGCCTGAAATGCCAAACAAGATTGGATTTAGAATATCTAAAAAAACCCCAAAACAGCATGTTGTGGGGCTTGCTGCAATAGTCAGGATTTGCAGGAAGGAAAACTTTGATGGGCCTTGAGACAACTTGAGAGGTTTGGTTTTTTTAAAATATAATATTTCAGAAGTTAAGGGGGACTTTTAATTTCCACATTCATACTTTATATATTATTAATATGTTTTTATGCATGAGGCAGGTACCTCAAAATAGTACAAGTCCTTTTCCCATTGCAGAGTAGTACTTTTAAATAAAAAATAAAGGAAAATAAGATTTTATGAGTTTTAAGATAATTAATCACATTACGGATATTTTCAATTTCCTCAAAAGTCAGGTAAGCAATTTAGGCTACAGCTTCTGGAATAAAAAATAATCTTTATTTTACGGATGACATTTATAGGACATATGGTGCAGCTGACATTTCTTTTTCTAAAATTACTTGCTAATATTTTCAGAGGGATGAATTACTTTTCCACATCTCAACCATTACAACTGCACAGAGAGATAGATATGTTTGCTTGTGTTGTGCTTTTCAAGGAATATGTGTACCATGAATTTTTTATGTACAATACCGTGCTGTCTGAAAAAAAGGCTAAAATTACTGGAGTCTTTGGACTGATAAAGTGTTATAGCACCACAAGAAGAAGTCATTCTTTATATTTAAAGTATACTCTGAGGTAAATACCATCATTAATTTGCTGTAGGTTAAATTACTGTGCAATGTTTCCACATAAAACTAAAAAAAATCCCATTTCATTATTCATTGTTGCAATTTCATTCTATAACTCCACTATAAGGCACACTGTGGAGTCTTCAGATTTTTAAAAAACTCTATCAAAACTACAAATCAAATTAAGGGTCTATTCTCAAGAGTATAGTTTAGGCATATAAAATCTCAAATGTTTTAACACTTACTTTCGGTATCTACAGAATTTCTGAGAAATACTGAGCAACTGAATTGCTGTCTCTTACTTCTTCTAATCACTTCTTCAGTATATTCACATTAGTGGATGTGATAAAGGTTAAAATTCTGCTTTTCATCTTCTAAAAATTTAATTCTTCCATCACTTGTGGGTTTTTTTTCCTTATGGAAGTATTGGGGTTTATGAACAGAGTCCTTTTTATGAGGAAAATGTGTAAAGATCTCTTAACACTTGTGGGTCTACTACAAAAGTATACTGGGTAAAATAAAAATAAGATGAACTACAGAAACTTGGAACTTTCTGACTTTTGCTGTTATTGTGCAGAGAATCTGGGTATATGGCTACATCACGTTCTCTGATGTGAATTCCTCTTATGTAGAGTACAGGTAGATCTGCAAATGCATCTCAGTTCAAAGCTCCAAGTACACTTAGGTATAACTGGATATATTTCTCAGGAACAGTCTTCTAATTTACAGGAGTTTTTTTAAATGTATGTTTTGAAACCACAACTCTTAAACTGAGGCATTAAAAACTGAAGTTACACACTGGCAGTTAATTGACAAGCCAGCCATAACTAGGAGATAT
Source organism: Drymodes brunneopygia (assembly GCA_013400955.1). NCBI lineage: Eukaryota > Metazoa > Chordata > Aves > Passeriformes > Petroicidae > Drymodes > Drymodes brunneopygia. Next base: position 124,051 of record VZTZ01008467.1, on the reverse strand, counting down.
TGATCTAAAGATTAAATTCAGTTTCTTAATACAACCCCAACATTTTAAGTGATTTATGTGTCTGAAATATCCAACTTTAGGATTACAACATCTGTGACCTTCAGAGCTACTTGACCTTCAAAGCTACTTTACCTCCAGACTGAAGATATCACTAAGAAAGTCATTACCTTAGTGCTTGAGATTAAAATCTCATTTCTGGCATCATGATCAATGACAATGCAGAGTTAAAATCTATACCTTTGGATGTGATAATACTGGGAAGGTGACTATTATAACATATGTATATATTCCACATTTTCTGTTTGGCACATCTGTTTTCATCCAGAGTTGTTCTTCTTCAGCTTGGTCAGCAATGTCAAAAAATCCAGCAAATGAGTTCCTCAGGAATTATTTTAACACAGCAAAATGGGGTTTGTAGCTTCAGAACATGCAAGAAAGCAGGGAGTAATATGATGTTCTAGAGGACCAAAGGAAATACTGCCTGTGTTCCTTGCCCTGGGAGCATTCTCCTTATCTCCCACACCATTCTGTTAAAGGAACAATAGAAAACCCACACATAAATGGTAGTGTGTGACACACAAGACATGACACGATTAAATTCCATTGCTGTTGTCAAAAGTGTATAGAAAGTAACTTTTTCTGTCTCTCAGATAATGCTTATTTTCCTGATTGTAAGCTGAACAAACTATCAACAGGGGATTACAGTAACTGAAGGAGAGTAAAGAACCTGTACCTTGGGGTTTTCAGTAAGAGAAGAAAAGAAATGGAAAGGAGGGATTTGTAACAGTGTCATAAGATACAATAAATGCTTCACTATCACCACCCCAATGCCATCAAACAAAAGTTCAGGTTTCATTTCTACAACACAGTATTCAGTGCTCTTTTTTCATTGTATTCAGTTCTGCATTATTTTCCGTTAGAAATCCTACTGCTTTATAGCTGATATGTTTGTATTTTATCAATGTATTATTATTTTGTTGTTATTGATACTCTTTTTATTTATCTATATTCCCAGTCTCAATTTAAATAATTTTGTTGAATGACATTTTTTACTAAGTTTAGAAGGAGCAAAAATTTTGACCTTACAGTCTTGTACTTTGTTTTGCTGACTAGATTGTGAGAAAAGCTGAAGGGCAACACAAAGAAAACAGATGTAAGAAGCAGTGGATGTAGCTGTTTAAAATTTTTTATATCCAAGAGACACATTTACAGATAACAAGTAGTTGCTGCAAAGTAAATACAGTCAATTGGTGTTTCCAGTAATTTCTTTTAGTCTAGATGATGAAGTTCTGCTTGATGTCTACATTTGCTTAATGCCTACAGGAAGTTTCAATGGAGGTTTCCATGTAAAGAATATGTTATAAAATTGTGTAAATTTTTTCTTCTGCCTTTTACTAAAAACAAGTCAATTTTTTTCAGTCTAAAACTTTACTACATTATACTCTAATCAACTTTCATCCGTTTAGGAATGCGTATACTTTTGTTATTTTTAATATGTTTCCATCCAAAGAAGTACCTGTTTTGACAAACATGACCATTCTCCCTGCTCAAGTGTGCTGTTTTCCTTCTCAGTGTGGACTCTTCTTGATAAACTCATTAAAATAGATCATATTCTTCCACCATCCTTCACTCCTCTTTTATTTTATCTAAAATTATGACATGTCTTGTTCAACAGGTCAAAATTTCATTAAGAGCAGGGAAAACTGAACTTTTATGAGACTTTTTCACATATTAGTGGAAGTATTTGCTGATGTGCATACTTTCAGTTTGTTAATGTCTGTTTATTGACTTTGAATATCAGAAGAGTGCTGGTTGTTTCACAGATGATGTGTGTTTACACCTCATGTTTGTAAAAAACCAGCAAATTAAAAAACCTTATGTTCAGTTCTCCAGAACTGAATCAAATTTTATTCTTCCTTGACTCAAAATAAAACCTTAAAAAATGTGTTTTTGCCAAGTCATTAACACTCATTATCAAAAGTGTGGTATGTAAGTACTAGTGAGATGATTCATGGCAGCACAGTCCTATTAGATCAATATGGCCCCATAATTGATTTAGTTAATGGTACCATCTGGTCATTTCCAGTGTTTTCCTTCCAATTAGAATGATGCATCATACATTCAATTTTTTAAGTTTAGCTATGTTTACTGTCTTTTGCACCACTGTTTGTTCAGAATTACCTTTTTCTCTTTACATCCATTATTGTAATAATACCCTTTTGCTTTTGAGTAAATTAAGTTTTGAGAGAGTTGCTTTGGCTCTCAGTACTTTGTCTTTCCAACTGATAAGTGATGCTCTTGTAGTAATGCTCTTGCAGAAATGCTGTTACTTGATGCAGAAATCATCTAGTACTCTCTTCAGTTATAAACCTATGATGTGCCAGGCTCAAGAAAAATAAGTTGATAGTATTAATTTTCCATATCCTGCCAAAAATCTAGAAATTGAAGGGAGAAAAAAAAATGAATAGAAAATTGCAGCTTATTTCACATAGTTAGCATATAATCATAGCTAGTCTATCAGCTTCAGCCAGAGCTGACTATTGTATCTGAACAATAAGTTCTACAACTGAGAATATCTCAGTGAAAGATTTTTCACATCTTGGGATGAAGGGAAGACATTCATTAAAAACTGCCTCAATATAATTTCAGTTACTTTCCAATACGTTCTTCCCTAGTCTCTTATTTAAGGACAAACTCTTAGAAGCAACCACAAGCTGTCATGTACTTACATGTCAAATATACCTTGATGAGTCCCACCTCTATGTCATTTTCTCATGAGCACCAGTACATCTGAGGCTCTATTGAACAGAAACTACTCCCTGATCAACACTGTGTGCCTTAAGTTCTGCAAAAACACACCAGCATTATAATGACAGTCAAAGTCCATATAAATTACTGAATTCAATTTTAAACCTTGTTCTCGCATTTTGTTACATGTGTTTTTGTCATTAGTGTTATGTCATCCATGATACATACATATATATATTTGTGTGTATATATATGTGTAAAAAACATCTACCTCCTGTCTTCATAACAGCACTTTTGGAATATCAACATACAATCACAGTGTTAAAATTTTTGCAAGAAATAAAAAACACACAAGGTTGTGCAGGGAGAATTCCTAGGGCTTAGTCTTTGAATAATTGTAGACATATTAATGCAATGCATGGACTATGCCAATTAAGAACAAACATTGAGTAAAATACCTTTTGCTTATATTGGGATATTATACGGGAATAAAGTTCATTAATTACAATGTGTAAGGTTATAAAAGTAATTTATCATGGTACAATGACTATTCAGGTACATATGGCTTATTTAAATGAATAAAATAGAACAAGAGCCATTAGAGTATCACAGTACATTTTAGGAAACATAACCGAGCACATTTTATGAAAGGCTTGGGAAAATAAGTACCAAAAGTCGTGAAATTAAATGTAAAAAAAAAGATGGTACTCTGCATTTTATTTTCACTTAGATTTATTCTTTAAAAGAAGAAAAGAAAGAATAATCTAATAAAGGAAGGGCATTAGATTTTACTTGCAAATTTTAAGAAAACTCTGAATCTTGGGGGCATACTGAAATGGAGGAGCATAATTCAAATGGGTAGAGTTGGTCTGTTGGGATCATCTGTCTGTCCTGTGTCCCCTCCCAACTTCTTGTGCATCCCCAGCCTACTCACTGGGCAGTATGAGGGCCAGAAAAGGCCTTGACTTTGTATTAGTACAATTCGGCAATAACAAAAATATCCCTGCGTTATCAACACTGTTTTCAGCACAAATCCGAAGCGTAGCCCCATACTGGCCACTATGAAGATAATTAACTCCATCACAGCCAAAATCAGCACACAAAGGCAATCACTCACTTCTTCCCAAGGGCAGATTGATGATCAGCCAGTACCTGAGCAGAACTTTCCTAAAATTCCCTTTTTTCCCTTTTATTGTTGAACGTGACATTAGAGGATACTAAATACCTTTGCAGTTATTTCAGGTCATTTACTGGCTTTGTCCTCTCCCAGCCTATTCACTGTGACAGGGACAGACTGACAAACAGAATCACAGAATTATAGAATCATGAAAATTGGAAAAGACCTCCAAGATCATTGAGTACAACCTTTGACTGAACCATAGCTCTAAGAGTCATGGAGAGTCATTTCTGGAACATTTCCATGGATGGTGACTCCACAACTTCCTCAGGTGGCCCATTCCAATGCATGAGAATAGTTTCAGTGAAGAAATTCTTCTTAATGCCCAAAATGAACCTTCCCTGGCTACAACCATTTCTTCTTGTCCTGTCACTCGTTTGGAAGAAGAGGCCAACCTTCACCTGGCCACAACCTCCGTTCTGGTAGTTGTAGAAAACTGTAACAAAGTCTCCCCAGAGACTCTCCCAGGCTAAACTCCCCCATCTCCCTCAGCTGTTTCTCATATGTCTCACTCCCTAGACCCTTCACTAGCTCTGTTGCCCTTCCCTGGACGCACTCTATCACCTCAATGCCCTTCTTGTAGTGAGGGGCCCAGAATTGAGCACAAGATTTGAGGGGTGGCCTCACCAGTGCCGAGTGCAGGAGAACAATCACTTCCCCAGTCCAGCTGCCCACATTATTGCTGATACAAGCCAGGATGACATTGGCCTTCTTGGTCACTTTGGCATGTTGCTGGCTCCTGTTTAGCCAGCTGTCAACCAGCACCCCCACGTCCTTTTCCACGGGGCCACTTTACAGCCACTCTGTCCCCAACCTCTAGCACTGCCTGGAGTTGTTGTGACCTAAGCACCCAGCACTTGAACTTGGCACAATTGGCCTCAGCCCATCCATCCAGCCTGACCAGATCCCTTTGCAGGGCCTTCCTGCCCTGTAGTAAATCAACACTCTTACCCAGCTTAGTGTCATCTGCAAATTTACTGAGCATGCAGAAGGTGCTGATGTTTTGCAGGCACTGTTCACAGCTATCAGCACTGTTTTGGTCAAAATCTAAAACACGCCACCTTATGAGTTGTTATGAAGAAAACTGACCCTATCCTAGGCAGACCCAGCACACCAGGCTAGCAATTAGCCCTTATTACATTGATTTCTTCTAATTCCCCTGCGCTTACCAGGAGAGCTTGCTACTTTACACTATTCTGAAAGTGTCTGTCTGTATATTTGTTACCTTCTGTATTTAATTTTATCAGGAAATACTGACCACAATTTAATAAAAACATAGAGACTGGATGAGAAGTGGATCATTAATATTGGGATGTCACATGCTATCTACATTGAACTGATGACAGGACACAGGTTTTGGCAAAAAATTTGTGATATTTGGTCCCCGAGTTTGAGTTTTTAATATAGGCTATAGGGACCTTACTGGAGGTGATTAGTCAGAATATCTGACACAATCTGATAAACCAGATGGTAAGGGCAAACAAGGAGACAGGGAACAATTGAGATAGTAACATGGGGCAAGAGAGTTTTGAAAGGAGATTAGGTAAGGTATATATTAATTCGGGTAGAAGTGATTAGCAGAACACAATGATTTAGAGACACAATTTTGAAGGGCATAAAGAAGACAGATGCCCTGAAATTATTTGACAGAATAATGGGCTGAAAAACAAAGGGCATGAACCAAAGCTAAGAAAAGATTGGTCAGCAAGGGACTTCAGGATAAATTGCTCCACACAAAAAGTAATTAATATGTAACACTACAAGCTATTAGGTGGGGAAAAACTAACCCTGAAATGCTAATACATCTGAGAAGAGACAGATTAGTGGATGAACTGGATGGACTTATTCTGTATATTACCTGTGCCACCAGAATGGCAAAGGTAAAACATCACTTAAACTAGCAGGATAATAAATGAAGTTGTTCCAATAAGACTTACAGTGTTAAACACCAAAGAAAAAAAGAATTTAGTTGTATGTTTATTCAAAACAAAACAAAAAAACCCCAAAAAAACAACCAACCAATCAACCAACCAACCAACCAACCAAAAAAGCCCAGGAAACTAAAAAAAATCACAAAAACCCCACCAACCCCTCCCCCCCCCAAAAAAAATCAAAGCAAAAAACAGCAGCAACAAACTACAAAAGAACATGTACACAAAAAAACCCCAAAACTTCCAAACCAATAAAAAAAAAAAAAAACAAAACAAAAAAATGGACAAAAACCTCACAAATAATAGAACTTGTTTTACTCCAAAATATTTTAAGCTAATTGCTAATTATAAGAAATAATAATTGTGGAAACATCTCCCATGGAAGTTTTGTTTCCCTAAAGAGAGAAAAAAGCAAGGTTTGCTTAAAGTCACTATTCTTCCTGGGAAACCAAGACCAGGTACTTTAAAATGCAGAATTTTCTCCCCACAGTTTGTTAGCTGAATTTCCTGCTTCTAGATCCAACCATGGGGCAGGCTGAGCATGTGAACAAGAGAAGAGATCTATAATATATTTCACCAACCTAGCAACATGAGCTGACTGCTCAATCAGAAAAGCAGATTATGTGGTAACCCACATGGCTGTTCAGCACTGAGCATAATGGCGTTTCTTCATTCATTTGACACAGAAGTCCCAAACAAGTTCTTCCATCTTTTCCCGCTTCTCTTTAGACCTGCACTGAACAGTCAACCCAAAACTACAACATTGAATCTAACTCTATTTTTATCTTTAAAGTTCACCAAACTTAAACTCTGCCTTTTTTTCACCTGCAGCATAAGTTGCAAGGAGCTCAAGGCCTGCACTGCCACTGTGCCAGCACGAGTTGGGTGCTTCCAAAGCACCTTCTGGGACACCATGCCAAAACTACAACCCTGCCATGCTGCAATGCCCCCTAAAAATCACCCTGAAAGTAGCTGTGTACAGCTGAATTACTAAAATATGAGTGTCGATCTAGTATTGATACCCAACTTGAGACGGACAAAGACTCTCTAACAGGGCTGTTAGAAAGTGTATGTTTATTTCAGCGTCGGGCAACTGCGTGGTATAGCTCCCTAATACGCAAAGCAAAAGCACAAAGCGATACAAGAGCTATATATTTACAAAAGTCTTGAATATTCATAATATAAGGATACATTCATCATATTGGCACCTCCCATTTCCCCACTTCATATGGTAATTAGTTGAATATTAATTAAGCATGCATGGTTTGTTTTTTAATTTGGGTTGGTGGTCAAGAAATTTGAGGAGAGGGCTAGAATGGCAAAGTAAAACTCCTCTCCCTCTGTTTGAACTTTTTCACCCTTTGGTTTTTGACTATACAAATTGCTTCTAAGGGAACTTCTAGTTCCTTCTTACATTTCTCTTCAATAGGAAAATTAGTAACCGTCTACATTCCTCTAGATCTATGAAGCAATGTTTTCTATTTCCCTATTGCAAGCATAGCTGAATAAGTACCAAATGACAAGTAATTGTTCACTTGCATACCAAACCTGTTTCAAACCTAATTCTTTGGTTAATCATTGATTCTTTTAATTGACTTCAGCTGGGTCTACTTACTAACTCTATTTTCTTTAAATTAATTCTAGTGGGGTCTACTTACTGCGTCTATTTCAACTAATTTTTACTAACTTTTTGTTTATGATTCTAGTTTTTAAAACTCTACGTTTCACAGCCAGTAAGGATTTGCTGCTGCAGAGCAGCTGGCACCAGAACTACACCCTGCTGCTGGGAACTTTCACCTTAGGTTGTTGAGTCTGTTCTCATATAACAGTCAATTATCAGGCATGGAAACACCAGTACCAGTTTTCCACTGGATAAAAACCTGCCATATGTGAGAGCTGCACCCACAGCGTGCAGTGACACAGATGATGACTGACTCTGTGAATCCTCACCGCTCCCCTCTGTGCTTCCTGCCACTCCTGAGAAGACAGAATAAGTAAGATGGCATCGGAAGTAGCTTATTCCTTTCTAAACACAGATGTACAAACATTAAATATAACTCTCTTTAAGCTTAGTTCAGAAGTGCATCAGAAGATCAGCTGAGATATTTAACAGTTTCAACTTTCCCTGGTGGAAACTGAAGTAACTTCAAGCAAAAGAGTCAAGTTATATATGTAGATTTTTCTGTAGACCGAGCAATATATTGGCTGAGATCAAAAGCATGAGCCTTTATTCTCCTTAAGACAAATTTATGTCCTGAAAAAAGTAATTATTAGTGTCATCTGTTTTATGAATAATATCTAAAGGAAATAATGTCCTGTAAATTTAAATTTCATATTGTTCTACTTTTCTTTAACTTCCCTCCCCACTCAACAGGAAATAAACCAAAACAAGCTGTCAGCATTGGATTTTGCATGTTTAAAATTTCAAAATGCTTTTACAAGATAAAAAGTTGAATCTTTACAATAAAATTAATAAAATTTATACAGTTGTATTCTAAAATCCAGTTTTCAAAGAAAAATTTGGGGTTTGTATTTCCATAGAACTTATTTAACCAGAATTCAAGTAATCTAAAATTAACTAATAATTCTTCAAGTTAAATGGATATGTAAATATTTCAAAATTAGCATTTTTAATAACATTAATGGAACTTGAGTTATTTCCACATTGCATATCTCTAAGTTATCTTTATGTAATAAGGGGTTGTAGATCATTCTATAAAAAGCTTTTGAAGAGATTTATATACTAAGAAACCAAAATGAGCCATTATCCTACTCAAACGATTGGCCTTTATTACATTTAAGATCATCAGTCAGGATGATCTATGATTTTGAAACCTGGATCCTCTCCAGACTGATATGGATTTCAGGCCAAGAGCAACAGAACTTAAGTTGCAGTATAAATGCAGGAGAAAGTAAGTATGGAATTCAATTTAGGAGGGTAATTTCTGCTAAAAACTTCCTAGTCACCCTGTTCCCAAATAACCTGAACCAAAGGAGCATAATTGTCATCAAAATAGATCAGAGGATGTCAAGCTTATGCCTAAGAAACTCATCTTAAGACAGGAATAGTCCTTTTCCAGACATCTCATACTAGCTGTAAATAGTTTAGATAGATTCCCATACGTGAAGGAAGAGATTAGTGATACTGACCTTCTTTGTGTGGCTCTACAAAAGAAGAGTGATATCAAGGAGGTAGCAGTGCATTGGGAAATTACTTACTTGGCAAGTGCTTTGTTTAGACATAGAGCTGTAAAATAAATTTGAATTCCAAAGGTTAAAGCAGACAGGAAATGTGTTCATATATTCTTACTTCCTTTACACAAAGTTCTTAAAAAGTCAAATTTCCACACATTTCTGAATGCTCTTTTGGCAGCAAGTCCTAAATATGATAGAGGTTTATCACCAGAAAGTGATTAGTACAGGTATTAGCATCCTTTGTCATCCCTGTGAACCAGTTCATGAACTAGTTATATAACAAAAGAGATTGTACATCTGTGAGGAAGGAGTTTGAGCTGAGGAAGCATACAGAAACCTGAAGTCTTGTGGTATCACAAATTCAGGGGGATGGCAGGAGAAGGTGCGTAGGGGTGGGGAGGAAGAGAGAAAATAAGGAATTAACATTTATTTCAATGTGTCTACAGTAGTTCTAAGACAAAATAAAATAATTCATATGAAGTCTGACCATTGTTCCTTCTTTTACTCTGGTTCATTCTGTAACATATCAAGCAGAAAGCACGGATATCAGGAAAGATTTCCAGCCCATTACTTTCCTCCCAGGACATTACCATGAGATGTGCTGTCCCCTACCAACATACTTAAAAATTTCCCAGTCACTAATCTGCACTCTGGCTGGTAGAGACTGAACAGAACAAAACAGTTGACTGCAATTTCCTTATTAATAGAATTAAAATAAGACACCAAGAACATCCTTGAATTAATCTATTTCTTATAACACTAACTTGGGCATAGGAACAGCCTCAGGCTCCCCAACCAGGAGAACAAAGGACCCATTTGCCCCTGCCGCACAGTAACATATTAATACATTAATATATCAATATATCTTAGTTTTCCTTCTCCAAAGGTACTTCACATTTCTGAGAATAGAAGACAGATCTGTAAAGGCATCTGGTTTTCTTTCCTCTGCTAGTCATCCAGACAGTGCCTTTCCCAACATCCTTCTGCACTTAAGTTTTTTGTGTTTGTGTCTGGAAAGGACTATGGCAACTTTTAGTTTCCTAAAAGAGGTCACTCTGCCACACCTTAAAATTGTTTCTCTTTTAATATTTGTGGTAGTTTCACTCTATAAATATTGCTCAGAAAGCACAAATCTCTTCTATAACTGTGAGTCCATGTACTGGAAAAAATATTAAACAAAAACATAACACAGCTTTTTTTATCTACATATGTGAAGCTGCAGCATAAAGGAGGTGTCACATCATTTATTTACATAACTATTTTCTCTCCTTGCTTCCAGTTTCATTACTACTAATCATAATATTTTTAAACAAATTTATTATCTTTGTTCTTAAGCATTCATGTTCAAACAGTTTAATTGTTTTTTTATATTAAATGAGATGTCCACAGGAGTATAAAAGATTTTGTACCTACACCATGTGGATTCAGGCTCTGATATTCATACTCAGTTTGCAACAAGATTTGCTCATTCTAATACAAACAGAACTCCTGGTTAAGCATATTTCAATAAAAAGACAAATCTTGCATTAATTAAAAAATAGATATAAGCATTTGAAGGTACGTGCACAGGAACTTTGCTATAATATGAACAAAAGAGGGGAGATTAGACAACCAAATAGAGATTGAGTCAGCTTATAAAATATTAATCTAAAAATTATGTATCACATTATTCCTTTTTTCTAGCTCATGAGCACAACGGAAAACCCTAGGGGAAAAAAGCTCTAACGTGATTACTTCAAGTGCTCAGCCTGGAGGTGGTTTAAGGTTGCTAATCATCTCGGAATTTATTCCTAGATTCATCCAAGTTTCTTGGCTACATTGACCTTTCTTTGAGTTTCCTATGCTAAGAATTAGTTAAGGTTAACAATTTGCTGCATAACTGAGCTAATATAATTTTATTAGATATCAGTAGCCAAGCAACCACGAATATTTACATACATACATATGTAAAAATACACGGACACGCACATCCAAGTTCTATGGAAAAGAATACAAATCAGTGGAAAATAAAAGTACTTCTGACTCAGGAAGTAAGCACAAAAACTACCCCTGGATTCCTCTATGGATGTACATGCAATAATCAAATACAATTGTCTTTAGCTTGGTTTCTTAATGAAAAAAATATTAGCAATTTGACTTTTAATACATCAGTCCCTCATATCCTAAATATTTTTTAAACTCATAGACAATAACAGAATTTGTCAAAAGGGTGGAGATCACAGACCTTAAAAGATCATTTACAATTGGCAGACAAGTATTTAGTAAAGCAAACAAAGGAAGCTAAGTATCCTGATCCAGGCATATTGAATTGCACCACAACCTGCAAATCTAATAATCTGTATCCAATTCTGACCAGCAAAAGCAGCAGTAGAGAGCAGCCAGCAGGCCAGCTAAAGGCACAGGAAATAGCTGTGGCCTTGTTAAGTTACATGGAGAACAGTAGACAGAAATATGGGATGAAGATCTGTCCCATTAGTAATGCAGTGCTGGAAGAAAAGATTTTATTATGAATATGGAACTGTAGAAAACAGAGATTTTGACAGCAAGATATCACAATTGTGTTTTAGGGGATGTGAGAAGAATTTAGTNATATAAAAGGTATGCTGTCATTGGCATTTCTGTAGCAGTAAACTCTGGTGTTAATTTTGGTATACTTTGCTATATGATAATTGGAAGTCTTATTTCTCTAAGTGGTGCTGAGATCAGCCTTTATTAAATGCAGAGTTTTTGGTAAAGAAGTCCTAACAACGTTGCAGTGTCATTTTAGACTCTGACTGTAGGAGGACTTCCCCTTTTGAACACCATTACACCCTTGTGATTCCTACTAACAGGTGTTCTACTCGAGGTGAGAGAGTGTGCTTAATGCTTTATTGCAAAATTATAAGTATCCCTGAAACATTTTCAGGTATTTTTCTGTTAATTTAGCTTGTGCTAGCAAGCAGAAAGTTTTAAAGTGAAAAATAGGCTGGTCTTCTGTCTGAAGAGAAAGGCTTTCATGATCCTTGAGGACTAAAAGGTTGCAATTTGTAATTTCTGCAGTAAAGATCTTGTAACTGATGATTGATGTAGCCTCCATTTAGAAATTCTGACTTAGATAAACACTACACTACCCAAGATTAACTCCTGCTCTGACAGCTCCAATGTGGCTTTGCAATTGGGATTTCACATTGTTGGTGTGTGTCCCCTCTGGCTATGTATCTATTTGCCTGTGAAGAAATTTCTCTGTCTGGCCCACCTGATCAGTTCATGTCCCACAAAGCACAGTACCACAGAACTTTTACTATCCTGGCTATATTTCCAAAGCTAACATAAGGCCTATACAAAGACTGTACATGGACAGGTCAACACAGGATGAGGACCAGGCTCACATGAAGACTAAAAAAAAAAAATATTCCAAGAAGAAAAAGAAAAATAGACACCAATGAGACAAAATTCCACACCAAGAGTACATTATGGCTATATATTACAAACATTTCAAAAGTTCATGACAGAGAACAGAAACAGTTAATTATCATTATAAAAGCTCTATAACAACAGTACATTAATTTCTGTCAGGAGTGGAGGATCTTGAGGTACTCATTGATGTTGAACCTCATTTTAGGTATCAATAGCAGGTGAAAATGTTATGCTCTTTGAGAAATGCATCATTAAACAGTATAGACAAGTCTGTACCTTTCAAGTAAACCACCAAATGGAGAAATTAGGAATATAAAATTTTTATTAAGNCCATTAGTAATGCAGTGCTGGAAGAAAAGATTTTATTATGAATATGGAACTGTAGAAAACAGAGATTTTGACAGCAAGATATCACAATTGTGTTTTAGGGGATGTGAGAAGAATTTAGTGTATTTTAGCAGAGTAAGACACAGACAACTTACTGAAGTCTCTTCCTACCTGAAATATTCTGTAATCTAGAGACAGAAGAATCTAGTGTACAATACTGCTTCAGCACAAATGGCACTTCAGTAATTCTAGTAATTCTAGCTCCCTAAACCTAACTTTTTCCCTAAATTCTGGTTTTTTCAGATAACATTAGAAGATGCCTGCCTCATCCCATGCTCATGCAGTACAAAGATGCTTAGTACTCAACTTTTTAAGATTTTCTANTTGATGTAGCCTCCATTTAGAAATTCTGACTTAGATAAACACTACACTACCCAAGATTAACTCCTGCTCTGACAGCTCCAATGTGGCTTTGCAATTGGGATTTCACATTGTTGGTGTGTGTCCCCTCTGGCTATGTATCTATTTGCCTGTGAAGAAATTTCTCTGTCTGGCCCACCTGATCAGTTCATGTCCCACAAAGCACAGTACCACAGAACTTTTACTATCCTGGCTATATTTCCAAAGCTAACATAAGGCCTATACAAAGACTGTACATGGACAGGTCAACACAGGATGAGGACCAGGCTCACATGAAGACTAAAAAAAAAAAATATTCCAAGAAGAAAAAGAAAAATAGACACCAATGAGACAAAATTCCACACCAAGAGTACATTATGGCTATATATTACAAACATTTCAAAAGTTCATGACAGAGAACAGAAACAGTTAATTATCATTATAAAAGCTCTATAACAACAGTACATTAATTTCTGTCAGGAGTGGAGGATCTTGAGGTACTCATTGATGTTGAACCTCATTTTAGGTATCAATAGCAGGTGAAAATGTTATGCTCTTTGAGAAATGCATCATTAAACAGTATAGACAAGTCTGTACCTTTCAAGTAAACCACCAAATGGAGAAATTAGGAATATAAAATTTTTATTAAGCAAGATTTATATTGATTTCTGCTTTTAAGAAAAAAGAATATACTAACACAGCATATTCCTAAGAATTTATCTGAAAGTTATATATAGGACAGCCCCCAAGGACCTGAAGGTTTAAGATATTTTGAAGTTTCATAACACTTAGATAAAAGCTCCTTGGGAATGTCATTTTCTCAGCGGGAAGCATAAACAAGCATCTTAGATAAACATTACAGAATTGTTTCAGTTTTTGTTTGGTGGGGTTTTGTTTGGTTTTTTTAGTTCATATCTTCCTTCAAGGGAAAGTTAAACACACTGAGGTGGACAATTTCCTCCAACAATGTATTTACTTAATATTTTGTAGCTATGCAACACAGAAAGTTTTTATATTTTTGTACGCAACAACCATAGTGCTCTTAAGGAGAGTGTCCATTAATCCATTTTAGAGACGAGTAAATTTAGGTGCATTGCAATTAAAAACAAAAGTGTCTAAAAATAATTTATAAAATGAAAATCCACCATAAGTAAATCTCTAACGTAATATATCTTTAATTTTGAATGCTACTTTGGCTTTAGTTTAAATAAACTGATTTTCTCCCTCCCAAGTTGTTGGACACAGTCCATCACTGGGGCCTTTGATAAAATCACTGACATTTCCTGAGTGGATACTTGGCTAAGGTTAAGAAGAATTTGGGATATACAGAATTATGTGAGTTAGTATTTGATCCAAATAGGAAAGTTGGAAAGGAAAAATATTTCTGATATCCATGTTTCCTCCATTTTACATCAGGCTGAAAAACTGATATTTTGAAAACAAAATTCTTACCTTTACCAAAACTAAGTAGCTGACCTAAAGCTACCTATACTCTCAGGACTCAGTAAGGATACGAGATACATAGATTCAGTTATAGTAAATGCTGTAGGAGCCATACTATTTTCTTTCCTATCTAAACACGAATTAATAAATTAGTTATATTTCTTACCTGAAGAGTGTTTTGTTGGACTAAAACTGGTTTACTTTTTTTTTAAAATATCCTGTTCAGCAATTGTTATTGTTTCTACTCATAGAATTATCTTTTCTCTTTGAAACAATTCCACTTTATACAACTGAAGTATTTATTAGCACAAAGAAAGGCTTCAAAGCTTACATCCTGCCAAAACTTTCAGTACTTCCTTGCTCTTTATTTTAACATTGAAGCTTTCTATTTCCAAAGGATGTTAGTACTTATTATAATTTTAAAATATTAAAATACATTGTAATCAAGATAAAAATGAACACTCTTCAGTGCCCAGGTTTGTTCTACAGATAATTCCAAGTCCATTAGAAAACAGAAAAGCTTTATTCTAAACACCAACATGGTGCACAAATGCTTCTTTAATAATTAGGAAAACTGGAATTTTCTAGTCTTTTTGGGCTCAGCTACTTATGCTACATAATTTCCTCAAACTCTTTAGCTTTTAGGCGCTTGCAGCCTTTAACATGTCCATTTTTTAATACTCTGGTTGCCTTATTAGTAAGGTAGTTTTCTCATTAGTCACAGATCATGTCCATTGAAATTTCAGTTTTAAAATCTTTCAGGGATGCAGGAGATTCAGAACAACAGCAAAAAAAATCTCATTTCTATTAAAGTCTGTATCTAGCTTTAACATGGAAACCAGAGCCCTGATTTAGCCCCAAGAATCCACCACCAAATCTCAAAAAGAATTAAGCTTCTCAACACAGCAAGACCAAACTATCAGCAGAAGAAGGCGAGTTCAGTCTAAAGTCAGACATGTTCTGCCTGATTCTGCCTACAGCAGGTCAGCAGGAGGAAACATTGGCTCTTAGTCCTTCCTGAAGGCTGAAATGATGGTGGCCTCTTCTGCTTCGGATATGTAGCTCTTTACCTTCTTTCTATATTAAACATATTTACCCTTGGAAAAAATTAAAAAAGGATTTTCTCTCTATGTAGAAACAGAGGTGGTGCCTATCCCAAATAAAATAACAAATAAAACAGTTCAAGAACTAAAAGTCTTTTCCCAGAGTAAAGCATTTGAAGAAACAGTCTTTAAAGTAGGTGTCTTAACCAGGAAACTGAAGTTTTTTCAGTTGAAGATTTGAAGATATTTAGATAGAATTAAGTCATTGGGAAAAAAAATCAAGAAAGAGGAGGTCAAACGGAAGGGCACATTGTAAACTCTGGAGTTAGAGTGGTCACTTGGAATGAGCTATTGCTGAGTCCCTGCTCTCAGAATTGCATTCAAATTTTATTCAAATATTTTTTTCACTTACAAACAATTCTGAAGGGATAAGCTTATCCTATACCTTTAGGTGCTCATTTAAGGTGTTAGCAGCAAGAATGGGGTTACTCTCCAAGGGAGAACAGCCCAGGGGTGACACCAGAGCAGGCAACACCTTCATTGACCAGTGTGCCAGCCTGCAGAACCCAAGCAGGGCACCGATGACAGGGATCATCAACAACCCCAGACATATGCAGTGGAAGATCCAGAATCCCTTTAGGGAGTCAAGGCCCAAGGAATACACCGGGGAGATGGTCCAGGAATAAGGCATACTTAGAATCTAGCTCAGGAAGGGATTAAGGCCTCCAGGTTAAGTTGGAGTTCCTGGACCCATGGAGAGCTGTAGGGGGAGGTGCCAGGGGCAAAAGGGTCAGGGTCAGGACAGCCTGGGTATAACCTCAGGGCTCTGTCCCAAAACACCCACTGAGTCTCATTCATCTAGTCAGGTTTATGCTGCACAGTAACTCAGGACAGCAGTGAGTGTTGAAATATTCTGATCTAGCTCCCATAGGTCTGGGACTCAGATCCCATATCAGTGTGCAGCCAGGTGAGGGAAGAGAATTGCAGTGAACATGTCTCTATTTGCATGTAGCCAACCCAGATTTTTATCAGATTTCCCACAGCATTCAGAATATTGAATTGAGTTTGCTGTTGAGGCACAATTTACTATGTCAGTAGCATTCTACTCCCAGATTTAAAAAAAAAAAAAACAAACCAAAACAAACAAACAAAAAAAAAACCCAAACAAGAACAATGACACTAAAGAGCAACATTTCACATTCAGTTTTATTCAGTTACCGAAACAACAGTGAACAATGATGATGCTAATTCTCACTGATAGGGATTCTGTCATTGCTGCAATTAATTTCACAGTGAACATGGTATTCAGCCCATGTAATCCTCCCACTGAGTAGCTTGATCTCCCAGCTTGATCAAATTAGACAAAAGTTTCAGGATTATATTAGGGTCAGACAGAAGAGGTTTGCAGAGAATGAGGTCAAAAAATTACACATAGTGGTTAGCAGTGGAAGTCGAGGAATGATTGAGCCTTGCACCAAGAAAGAACATGGTCTTTTTGGATGCTAAAGCAAAAACTAAGCAAACACTTGAACTCTTGCCAACTCTACAAAAACTGAGCAATTAAGAAAATCAAACAAGGTAAAAATTATAAACAGTCTGTTTGACTTTAGGAAAGTGTAGTCCTGCTTCTTGTTATAGATGAGATAAAATGTTTCTGGCAAAAGCCACATATTTATTAACGCAGTCTAGTCACTAGGCATTGAAATTCCATTCCAAAACATAATTTATTCTGCTGGGGATATACGGAGCTATTTTTCTTAACTACTCAAACCACTCCACCAACCATAAGCCTAATTCTGCTCAATTGAAGTCAATAAAAAGGCTCTTATTGATTTCTAAAATCATTGGATCAGATGTAATGCCAAGATCGTCCAGGAGGTAGAAAAAGTTGAATATTGAAATAGCATGATTATTACCTGCCATTTTTAGCTCTGCCTTTATACATAAGCTGCTGCTAAATTTGACCAGAGTCAGGAACACTCCTGTCATGTTTTCTTCCAATCAAGCCTAGTTTGGGGGGAAAATATCTCCCTCGTGCTCTGGTGCACTGAAATATTACAACAGCAGCTGAAGGAAAGTGCCCAGGTATCAACGTCCAACAGCACTTCCTATTGAGACACTGCTTAAGAGACCTTCCTTGTTTGAGTAGTCTCATGACTTGAACAGTTTCTGTGATAAGTGCCTTTACTTTGTGCTAGTTTCTAACAGATCTCATACAGCTGCATTGCAGGGCAGTGATTAACCTCTATTCTTTGCCAGAATTTCCCAGATACTCCTGCTTGTGTTTTGAAATAAATCAGTGACTAAAACAATGAAAACATGACTTTTGTTTTAAACAAGACAAGGTGAAGAACAGTGTGGGATAAGCACCACCATGAGAGCAGAATATTCTCCCTTATAGGGCAACTTGTTGTCTCTGAAATATAAACCTTAAGGAATTCCAATTTAGAGTTACAGGTGACGGAGAAAGCTGTTGTGAAGCTAAAAAAGAACAAAGAATAACAAGGAGAAGGGAACAAAGGTTTCAAATCAGTATCCTTATAAACAACAAAGACCACTATACAAAATACATCAATATAGTGACATACCTAATTTTTTATATTATGTTCATAATTCTTTTTCATCATAGAAATGTTTAGATCAAATGGTAGTCAGGCTTTACTGCACTAGGGGCTTCACAAAGATACTGTCAGAAGAAAAAGCCCCCTGGGAAATCACAGTTAAAAAAGAAATTTTCACTGATGTTTGCGTAATCTGACTTGTATCTGCATGTCCAGCTGATGTACAATAACAGCAAAAAGTGGTGTAAGTCAATTATTATTTCACATGCCTGAAAAGTAAATCACTGATTTTTTAATCTCACCACTGAGGTAGCAGAAATGAATAAATGTGACAACAGTTAATTGAAATGTTAATTGGACCAAAATAATGCTGAATTATGCTTGTGGTTTAGATGCACTAGTCAGTTCTTCAAGTACAATAAGGTTTCTTCAAAGCAAAAACTAATCATCTACGACCCAGTCTTACTACTCGAACCTACTGTCCTGTTTGTCACTCAGGCACAAAATGTTCTCAGATTCCTTCTATCTCCATTCCACATCTGTCTTCAAACAGTTTGCAACAGCACATTCATTGTGTAGGTTCTTCATTTGCTTTTATTCTTCATAATGATGTCATATGTAGAAAAGAGACAAAGTGAGAAGTAACCATTTTCTTTGATAAAACCCTGATTGGAAGACACTGTAGGCATAAGTAACAATTGCAATACACATCCAACACATGTGCAACTGCTATTATAGGCTGAATCTTTTAGGATGTCAGGAAATCAACATGAACAAATCATACAGAATATTCTGAGTTGGAAGGGATCACAGGGATTATCAATTCCAGCTCTTAAGTGAATGGCCCTACAGGGATCAAACACATAATCTTGGTGATATTAGCACTATGCTCCAAACAATTGAGCTTATCTCAAATATTTGCTAATAAACTAGAGGATCTATAAAGAGCTTTCACTTTACTGTTGTACTGTGCTATTCTTGCTTCCTGGATTTGAATGAACCCTAAAGCTGTGTTTTTAAAGTACTGGCTATGGATATCTAAGCTGTTGATTTCAAAGTATGATCTATTCTAATGACCGGATGAAAGGATGTAGAAGAACCTCACAGAGAACATCTTCCTGACATTTAAATGTCACTTGACAGATGCAATATTAATGAAAAGCTCTTTCATACTGTCCTCCAGGTTTTTTGTTAAAAGACATTTCCAGAAATTTTATGTGCTTATTTATTTTTGCCTCAATTTTGCAGAGAAATCTCTACCAACATTGTCTTTCTAGTTTATACCATCCTACGGAATGAAATAAAATTAAAAATGTGTATTTTTTAATATCTGTATAATGCTTGTCATATGAAACAATTGCTAACAGTTACCAAACAGGACAAGTTCCCCTGGGAAAAGGTGGCAAATATTAACTGCTCAAACAGCAGCATGTGTCCATTACTTTTTATCTTTGCTCTTTTTAGGTTAATTCTTATAAATTGAGCCCCTAATTTATTTTCAGCTGAGCTTGAAAAAGCAGAGGTAGAGTTCAAGTTTTATTGCTTACTGTTGGTGTTATAAGCTTTAAAGTAAACTTCCTTCACAAGATATTATCTCTTATCATTAGCTACCAGGACATCCTTTATCCTACTTTTTTTGGATGAAAAAGAGAGATAAGAGGGTAATACATCTCTGCAGAAACTAACTGAATCTTCTCTTAAGCAAAGTTTATCAACATTTAACCTAGTATATACACCTAATATGTTTGTATTTCAGCTAAAGGTGACTTAGAAAAATATCTAAATTAAAGGACCCCAAAGTTTTTCATCCTGTGGAACTGCACACTGTGCCTCCATTTCCTGCAGTGTGCTGACTTCAGCTTTGACATTATGCTGAGACAGTGACTTGCATTTACAGACATATTCAGGGTTTCCTCCCAGAACTCTCCAGAGATATATGGCAATTTCTTATATCACAAATGAAACCTGTGGAGTCAATAATTCTTTCAGAATGTTTCTAACACATCAATTATTAATTTCTATATTTTTATATTCAGTGGCTTTCTACTGATGGCTTTATAGCTATATGTTGTGGTGGAGAGGATAGGAGGAAATGAAGAGGTATATAAAGCAAAGAAAAATCATTAGAAATATTTAAGTTGGAAATCCTTGTCTCTCCCATACATTTCATTTCAAATATTGGCTTCTCATCTTCAGAAAGGTATATCTTTGATAAGACATTGAATGCAGGCTAAAATGTAAAATATTTTAGTAAATTGTGTGAAAGTTAAAGTAGTGACTGCTAGCTTGCAATAAAAGAAAACTACTTCTAACATCAGATGGGTGAGTCACTACGTGAAACCTGTGGCCACTGAGGAGTGTCTCATAAACTGGGACTAGGACATTGCACTTTGTAGATAGCATTTCTGAGTAGTATTTTTGTTGTTAAAAGTTTTATCCACAAAGTCAATGTATTTATTTTCACCTTCTGTTCTTATCCAGAAAGTGCAATACTGGTCCTTGATCATTGTGCCCTAACCCACAGGAATAACTGTGTTTCAACAATGGACTGGGACTCTTGTGTGCAAATTTCTCATCCTAAACCATATCCAATATTTTTGTTTGGCTTAAATGAAAAATAATATAGAAATACTGTAAGCCAAAGGACTGTGGTTGGTTTTGCACTTTTTTTTCTTTCCTGAGAGTGGGCCTTCATGAAAATTAAGGGCCACACATTTGCAATCTCTCTAGTACTGAAGAGAACTTAATAGGACCATTCATCTAATAATTTGTTTTTCTTTTAAATGTAGCATTTTATTTTCTTACTGGAAAAATACTTTTAAAATAAAATTTGCAGTTTGAAAATTAAAAAATATATATGTATATATATTCAAATTTAGAAAATATTTGGAGTTTATTTTAATCCTAAAGAGAAAAATATGCTGAAATTGTTTCCTTTTCAAGGAAAATATGTGGGCTTTCACTGCTGGTATTCAAAAAATTGTAACATCTGATTTTATTTGTCTATAAAAGAAACAAAATATTAGAAGAGAGATTGAAAATGAAAGAAAAAGCACTTTACTTAAAGTCTCTTCTGGGAAGCAAATATAATTCATAACCAAATATGTGCAGGGAATGTAGACAGAGGTCAAGTTTAAAGAAGACATAACCATAAAACCAGAATGAAAGACACTTGTTAGTTTATGTCAAAAGCCCAACACAACAACTTTGAATGCATGTGGGAGAACAAAAATAATACATACAGGGGCCTTAAGGTTCCTTATGATGTTTCTTAAAATAAATTGTGGAGGAGTAGAAAGATGTAAAGTGTATTGAAACTCCAAAGACCTGCAAGCACCACCCCTCCTAGAAGTTAGAAATGTTCTAAACCATTTCTTTACATGATTGTCCTCAAAACCAATGCACTTGAAACATTAAGTGAAAAGCTGATATTGAAGATCAAGTTCCTCTGCTCTGGCAGCTGCTGATTGAAGAATACTTTTTATTTCGCTGTCTGTCTTCTAAATTTTCTCCTGCCAGGGTGGATGTGCTGGTAATTATTTGTACTGGTTCCAACCCAGCTGACAGAAAGGCAACACTCTTACCAGTTTGCACACTATAAATGCTTGTGAAACCTATGAAAAACATCAAAAGCACTAACATACTCTTGACAAACCCCCAAAATACCTCTGTCTTCATCAGAGTAGTTTTGCACATCTTACAAATAGGAGATCAAACCCTGATACACCTGCAGTGCTGGTCAAAAGTTGCTACAACTGAACTCTCTCCCTCATTGTTTCTATCTAAACATTTTTAACTTGAAGAAACTATGGTTTGGACTTTTCTACTCTAGATAAGAATGATTATCTGTTATTATTGTTGAGCTTTTAAATAAACAGAATAGATTACTAACAGCTTCCTAAATATATTTAATCTGCTTTAATGTGAAAAAAAAGGATATTTTATGCTACATTTGTTATCATTAACAGATATGAAAAATTAATTAATTTCTATTTTTTTTATTCCAAGCACCCATCTGGGAAGAAAAAAAGAAGCAAATTGTAACACAGGATATAAAGTAACAGGTCTCTTTTCCATTTGTTTCTGTAGAACAAATTGCAATATTCTTAATTTCAAAGTATACTTATTGTGTGGATTAGACAAATTTTTTAAAATAATCAAATTTCAGTGTGCACAAACAAGCAGCTTTGAACTCTACTCTGACAGCTTCCCAACACAGATTTGAGAAGTTGATGAAATTCTATATGTAGGCAAGAGACTACAGCAAATCTAACCTTCTCTTAAAAATTTTGTTCATCAGTAATAATTTGAGTCCTGTAGTACCATAGGCAATGACATTTTTTAATCCTAATCACAATTCTTTGAAGATCTATTTTAAAAGCAAAAAGGTGTTGATTATACCCTTTTCTTTCCTGAGTGCTGATTATATTCTTTTGAAGGTATTAGGCTGCAGTCTTCCTCACACCTACAGCACACCATAGTCCAAGTACAAAAAAATGCTTTCCTCTACCATAGTTTAAGTTCAAAATAACGCCAGTGTGTCAAAACATAGGATACTGAAGGATTTTACCTTTCAAGAGGACAAAGAATGAACAAGTCTGTATGCTTTTCTTGTACAGAGTCAGTTTTGTTTTTGCAAAGAGGCAACATTATCTCCCCAAAACTATTATTTTTATTTCTTTCCATCTTAGCTTCACATGAGTGTTCTTTCTTTGTCTCACACACATTTACATCTCTACTTGCCTACCACTTCCCCACCTATATCTGGCTGCACATTCATTGATGAAAATTTTGGTACATTGTAATGACAGGCTATTCAACATCATCTGCAAGAGCAGAAGATATAGGGCACATTCCTCAAATAAAATAATTAACAATGTAATGTTTTTATCTTTAAAACCCCAATTTCCTCACTGTTGGAAAGAGTTAGGGAAGATTAAATATCAGTTTTAATTAATGTTTATTTTATTAAAGTGCTCAGACCTAAAAATATGCAGAACTCCACTGGCCTCTGTGGGGGAACACATGAAGGCTTCGTTCTTGTCTTGAAGATCTTAGTCTCAAAGAAAACTTAATATTTAAAGACAATAATGTGAGAGAGAATGATTAAGTTGTCTGCCAAAAGGCTCCCTAAGAATCACTTAATATTTAAATCCACCTAAATACCCAGAATAGAAGGGCTGGTTGAAGGCTGCCACATTCAGGCATTCTATTCCTGTTTCTTTAGCTTCAACCAACCTAATTTATACATACCAGCCCACCTATCCCCACACCACCCCCCTTAGCAGCTTGCTAGTTTTTAGGAATTAATATTTCATTAAAATAAAGGTTAGCACCATAGGGTGTTAATGGCATTGTATTTCTATTCACAACACTAAGTGTAATTTGAATCATCAATAGAAGAAACAGAAGGAACAGAAGGAATGACCTTTCTTGAAATGTGCTGCAGGAAGAGAAATGTCAATAAAAAGCAAACAGTGTTTTGCATATCCCCTTACAAACAGCCAATTCCTGTTTATGCAGCTAAGAGAGTAGGCTTTTTCTGAGCCATCAGCTTGGCACAAGGGATCACTTGACAACGTGGGAGTGAAATAAGAGCTCACACATCCCATGCAGTGTCCTGCTGCTCAGCTTCAGCAATCAAATATACATGAAGCTCTTTGCTTCAAAATGGCAACAACTTTAGGACCAGCAGATTAGAGAAATCAATGCCTTTATCTCGTGTTATCCTGTTCTCTTTAAAATTCCAAGAACATCAAGCAAACAAATACCTGACCATAATACAAATGCTATAAAGGGATCATAATACAAAAAACATTCAAGACTTGAAGAAACAAAAAATATTAAATGTGGATATTTTTATACAACTATATTGCTACTGAATAAGGCATTAGAGCTTCTGGTTCTCCTAAAACTGCTGTAAAACTTGGGGAAAGCCTTTTAAAATTATTCTCAAACTCCCTAAAATTTCTCTAGTTTTCTGTAGTAAACTAGATCCCAATCACTTCATGTGAGAGAAACAAAAAACAATAAAACAACCAACATAAAAAACACCAAACAAACCCAACTATTTGGAAATCCAGAAAAAGACACCACCAAATGAATGCGAATCTTCAAGCATAAATGTGATAGGAAAAGTTTTCTAAGTCAATCATTTAAGAACATATCCATTCTGCAACAGAGAATGCTTTTTGAAACTAAGTGTTTCTGAAAGCAGTTTACGAAGTTGCACTACAGATCAATCTCTCTCCCATGCAGTTCATACCTCTGCAGGAAAGAACTCCCAATTAGATCCACTCTGAACATTTTAAATCTGTGTTCTTTATACTCCTAATTTTCTGTTTACCCTCTACAAAAAAATACCACTATCTAGAAAGAAGTACAGTAAATGAAGTGACTAAATATGTTGGAGAGATAAAAAAATGTCATGAGAGAGTTATTTGACAAAGTGTGGGCTAAATATTGTCCTCACTTTCCAGTCTTCTTAACTGGCCTATCAGTAAGTCTCAGGATTCAGCTCTGCACTTTGCTTCAGCCATGTTGATCCATGACATGCTCAGTATGGGCTGGCCCAGCTTCTGAATTCTTACCAGAGCTGGGGCTGATGAGTCCTCAGTTTAAGCATTTAATGTAGCCTGAGTTTGCATCTCGGGACAATGAAAGTCTCTGCAACATCTGTGGGACAGCAACTAGAGAACTTGGAAAAAATAAATCACTTCTATTTCTACAAACCTAAGCAGTTTAACCCTCATTCTGGATGCCTTGATCCCCTTTCACTCTTGCTGTGCTCAGGGAGCACATTGCACATGAACCAAACCACGTAAAAAAGCCCATTGTTTGTATGGCTGTATACTAAAAAAAGGACAGATTTCTGGAGGAAATGAGGATAAATGTGCATTGTAATTTTTCCTTTCCCCCCAGAAAAGTGATTATCAGTAGTGCTTACAGGGGAAAAGAATTACCTGGCTGAAATCCATTTAAAAAGAGAAATTCTGAATTACCCTCTGGGGAACAACTTGATCATTTTTATTCATGCATTCAAGATGGTTTTAATTCACATTAAAAGTTCATCTGGAAAAAAAAAATAAGACAAAAATAATATCCAGAGGTAAAAAGAAACAGGGGGGAAGAGGAGAGGAAAAAAGAAGGCATAAAAGCAGGCTACTAATGGAGCTCCTATTGAAACCTTAATTAAAAGGAGGCACTTGATCACTCAGTAATCACTGCCTTGAATTAAATGTCTCAAGTGCAATAACTAAAATATAAGGGGACCATTCAAAGCAATAGAATGGAACAACCTACCTTTTTTTGGCTTATTCTTAGTTCCTCCAGATCTCTTTTTATAAGTATTATTAAAAATGCATATTTATATAGCTTGGAGGTAGTCTCTTCCCAAGAGCTCAATCATGAGAACAGCAGAACTGGCAATTGCTAAGGTACTTCTTGGATTAAGAATCTCCTACGGGTTCAACATTTGTATAGGCAGAGTAACAAGATCTCTGAAGCTTTTAATAATTAGCCTTTCTGCAAGGAAAATGAGACCACTTTCCTTCACATCAGGGTAACCTTGAAGAAAGTTTGTAGAAGTTAAGTTTTCACCAATTAAAAAGAAGGAGAAATATGGGAGATGAAAGGGAGAAAAAATTATATTTTATAGGGCAACATTAAGGCACAATAGGGAAAAAAGAGATTGTTAAGCAGTATACAGATGAAATGAAACAGCAAAATAATATATAAAAATAAAAACAGATAAAAAAATAAAGTGCTATTAATTTAAATTTTTATTGCAAATCAACTTAAGATACCCCTGTATTCAGGGGACATAACAACTACATGTGTAAGCAGGTTTTCAATTCCTTCTTCTGGGTTCATATTCTTGCAGCAAATTTAGCACTAGAATTAAGGGCTTTTTTTTAATTTTTGACAAGCACAGTTGCAATACCTGGGTGGATTATTAAGGAAAGAGAAACCATGTAGAAAGATATTTCATTAGCAGGATACCTTGCTGTAAATTAAAAGCCTGCAGGCAAGCACATATGGCACATCAGGTATGGGATACAGAGACTTATTAAGTGCCCAAAGCATGTTTCTGATAAGAACTGAGGCAAAATCCAGCAAATTAAATGCAGGAAGTTTCAACATATTCTGAATACTATTCAGTTTCTAAAGCCTTTATGTATAGCATGGAAAATAAATAATAAGGAATAGATTTATATACTAGCAAACAGAACAACAACAAAAGAGAAGAAAAATAAAGAAACAAAAATAAAATTATTGAGGAAAAGCAGATCTTGCTTCCAGTGTAGTAGTGGGACTCTGGTTTTCCTGTACTGTAAGTTATATTTAAACAAAATTTGCTAAATCCTACTGCTTTCAGAAAGGGAAAACTATTTGTTTCCAACTGGGTATCTTTCAGCAGACTGATTCTTTACTTTTTACAAGCATAAAAACCAAACAAAAAGAAAGTGCTAACTTTAGAGTCAAAAATTTCAGCATGAATAACAAAATACAATAAACTTTAAAAAAAAAAAAAAAAGAAAGCGAGAAATGTAAATTCTCAAGGCTCTTACCAGCTTTCTTCTAGCCAAGGTGAGGGGTTATATTCTCTAAGTATTTAAGGCCTTTCTGATTATATAGGTCCTATTGAAACTTAAGTCTCTATGTTGTGTTCTCATCATAGGTTCCTGGGATCATCGTGCCCAAGAAATTGCTGTCTGTAATAGCTGAAACGTGGAGGAAAGATGCAGTGATCTCTGAGTGCCTGCACAGTCCATTTTCTAGGTGAGAAGAAGGTCACATAGTTCTTTCTGGAAAGATTTTTTCCCCATTGTTAACAAGTTTGCCCAAGAAATCATCTCCTAGAGGCCACCACAGTGCTGAAAATCCTGCAGAAACTGGAGTCTGCTCTGCACCTCCTGGGTTAAAATATGAAGGCCCTCTCACTGAACTTATGCCACACTGAACTCAAACACAAATGTGACAAACAGGCAAAGAAATTCATGCTGCAATTACACCAGTGAAGCAATTTTTATAATTGCTTACAGCACTATGATTCTTTATTTATTCCTCTACCAGCTTAGAAATGTTAACAGTTTAAATGAAGAGAAGTGTGAGTAAAAGTTGAATCAATTACTGACAAAACTTGCTAAAAATAGCACAGAAGTATGTCTAGTCAGATATCCTAACAACTATGCATTAATTATCTTTATAGGTTTAGGTAGTAGTTGACATAGTTCACGTTATTTAAGTTGGAAAGCCGCATGTGGCATCACTGGACCTGAAGAGTGTCTCTAAACAAGGGGGAGCCCATGGGCCTGAATAATAAGTTATGGGGCTGTACCTTATTTAGCACATTTTAAATTTCACATGTTATTTACACTGAACTCAAAAAACTACAATTAGAAAACACCAAAAATTTGAATTTCATGGGCTGAATTCTTTGCTGTGATGGGTTCACTTGAGCTCATTAAAAAATAAGGGTTCTAAGTGGGATATAGGCAGTAATGTAATAGAATGTTCAATGTATTAGCCTGGATTTAATATTAGGGTAGAAATCCATCAACTGAACAGCGAAGGCAAAATATTTCGTATCTCTAAGGTATGTAAGAGTCCAGTGCAACCCCTGGCAAGGATACTGCAATAAGAAGTGTCCAAGAGTTATTCAAAATAACAACAGGGCAATATGCCACCTTTTCTAACGCACCCTCTAATACACATGGGGACAAGATTTCCACTTAGATTTTCATTTCTGTTTATTTTCATATTCTCAGGTATGAGTAGAAATAAGAAATTGCTTCGCATTCTGCCATTGGAGGAAAAATTAAGTAATTTTCTTTCATAAATGCCGAACATTGTCAAAATTTTGTCGACATCCCAAAAGAATTATATGCATTTGCTTTTGCTTTCAGCTGGCACTCAGTACCTTAAAGAGCTGTGTCCTCTACTGAAAAATTGGCAGATTTAATTTTTTCCTTTACAGCTCATATATGGAAGAGGCAAAGCCATGATGTGATATGTGGGTTTCATTTTGGACAAAGTTTTCTTTGTGGAATTCTAGAAAGAAAAAGCTCTAGTTCTTTTCTAACACTTTATTATTCCTTTATGATTGTGGCACAGATGCTGTTTTTGGAAAATACATTTTCTCACAGGCAAGAAATCAGTAGATTGGCAGGGATGACTTGTTCTTGTATTGGCTGGGTTCAGGAAGTGAAGCATTTAATGTGAATTCTAGTTATGTCTTTTGCAACACCTGCTTCTAAAAAATAACACAAAGGTTGATGAAAGTATGTCAGTTTACAGTGAGTGCCATAAAAAATTTCTTTGAGGCAAAGTACAACATATCAATTCTCAGAGGGCTTTTTGCACTAGCAGAACACAAAATCTCAGCTTCTCAAAATTATTTTCTAAGATAAAAGTAAGAAAAATGTTTCACACACTCTTCAAATTTCAAAATCATAATAAAGTTAGAAAGACTCATTATACAACATTTTTTAATACAGACGATTCTTTTTTCTCAGATATGAAGTGATATGTATCATATGCAGTAGCATGGTTGTTTTTTCAAGAGAAGTGCTGTACTCAAAAGAGTATGCCAAATTTCTTAGCATTTATCAGAAACTAAATGAATAAAAACTACTCTAATTTCACCTGAATCCAAGTTTTAACTAGTTAAGCAAGTAGTGCAATGCAATGGAAATTTATTGAAATGCTTTTGGGGAAAGATTATTTTATAATGGTCTCAAACAAACATTTCCCTCACATTTCCTTTCCTTTTTGTGGGCTCAGATGAGTGTGTGAAGAAAAGGAGATGTGATGCAATCTGACCCCTGAATGAGATTTGGAGAGCACAGGATGGAAGAAGCTGAAACCTATGCAAATATGCATAACCATGAGTCAAGCTTTTCTTCTTACTGCAACATGTCATGCCAAAGCAAAACATGAGACCAACTAGATAGCTGGGAAATCCTACCATTCTTGCTGGTAGGTAACAAAGGTGGATACCTGAAAAAAAAAATGTGGAGATGCTCCTGCACTATTAACCAGGCAGTGATAGAGGAGATTCAAACTATTAAACTGTGATGGAATGAAGAGCATTTTTCCACAATCAAAATGTAAATATACCAAACTCCTAGTGTTTGACTCCATAATCCAATGCTAAAAATTTCTGTTTTCACATTTTTTTCTCTCTTCTATCATGGAATAAATTAATACTTTTAACTTTCAAATAATCCTACCAAATTAATATTTTATTAAACTGTATGGATTTCCTCGCTGAGAAACTATAGAAAAAGCAAAATAACTTGTGTGTCCCAAAATATTACTTCTTTGCAAAAAAGTGGCAAACAAAAATGTTATATTCCTCTTCAACCTTAAAACTATTCCAAGTTGCTCTTGGACTTTAAAGGCTCTTTGTTCCTCTCCTCTTTTAGAGACTCTGCAAATCCTGTAGAAAACTAAACATAAACTCACCAGCAAAATTCAAATGCTGTTTCATGTACTAGAGATGACTGAAACTGATTGAATTTTTTTAAGAAAATTCTTGACTTAAAGTTCTAAAGTAAACTTTAAAAGAATGCTGTATCCCTCCAGCTCAGTACAGTTTGAATGTCAGTCACCATTTTCCTTTGATAGTCTTTGTAAGTTGCAGGCACAGCCTCAAGCAAAGACTACTAAAAAAAAGGGATGTAAGGATGTATTTTTCATGCCAATAAGCAAGGGAGAAATTTTAACTCAAGTACCTGCCATACAAGAAATATAATAATAATTACAAATATAAAAATTAAAATACAAGGTATTATAATAAATTACATATTACTCTTGTTTCATAAGTTAAATAATATCTTTTTTATATTCTGTACTGCATAATGAAATGAATTATATTTATTTTCTTGCAAGTATAATGCAAATTTTTGTCAATGCTGTATCATGATCCCACTTTGTAAAGCACTCTAGGGTTTTTTTCCCTCTCACAGAAAACTGCAGAGGTTTTATACTCAAAATCTGACCCAGTTCAGCCTTGTTTAATTCATAAGTTCTCAACAGTAAGAGTTAGTAGCCTATCTCAAAGAAGGATGAACAAACATTTGAAAACTAACAAAAATCCCGTGTTAAGCTATTGTTATGATTGAACCTCTTGAAGTGATAATAATATGGAAATGATAAAGATTTTAAGTTCCAAAGGCTACTTTTACTCAAATGTTTCATATGTTATAGCAATATATTTTCTACTTAAAAATATAATATGAAGGAAAAACTTTATGACAGTTTCTTCTCCTCTGGGTAAGAACGCCCCCTAAAATTATAAAGACTGATATTTCAGATGGTGCACACAAATCACAGCACATAACACTTTAAAAGCCTGATTCACTGATGCTTTGTAAGACTTATCCAGACAACTAAAAGAAATACTGATGGTACTGACAGCTCTTCAGAAATTCTCAAAGACATCTGTTCACCGATGGGGTCTGTAGTCTTACAAAAGA
Organism: Drymodes brunneopygia; assembly: GCA_013400955.1. Classification (NCBI taxonomy): domain Eukaryota; kingdom Metazoa; phylum Chordata; class Aves; order Passeriformes; family Petroicidae; genus Drymodes; species Drymodes brunneopygia. The sequence continues at coordinate 93,349 of VZTZ01008467.1, read as the reverse complement.
GAAATCTGAAGGGATGCCAACTAGAAAATACTCCTTCGAGCCTTAGAAATGCTTAGGATTTGACTTGAATTTCAAGNTTCCAGAATTCCTTCCCTCCCTTTTTAGATTTTCTCTTACCTTCCTCCATTTTTAATACCAATTTCATTGTGCTCCACTTGATGTGTTCCATCATAAATTATAATAACTACTCAGATTTGCATTTCTGGCACTGGGGAACCCACAGCTGCAAACCTCTGCAAAATACTCAAAGACATGAAAAACTGAAGCTTGATAAAGCTGATTTTAGGTTTAACAAGGAGTACAAAGAAATTATCTCTAATGTATAATGGGTACCATATATAATGTATTTGGATGCAATGAGAAGCTGCTGACCAATGAAGAAAGCAAAACAATGTATAAATGTGTGCTAACAAACATATAAAAATTATATAAAGTAGATCTCAGAGAGAGGAATAAGAAACCATCAACATAATTATCATAATCCTCCTGACAAAGCACTTGCGTGCTGGCAATTAGCTGCTTACATTGGCATTCATCACCAGCACCAGAGAGAAGCCACCCAGAGGAGCAGAGTAAAGGTGGACACAACTGCAAGAAATAGGATAGGTTCATATAACTTAATTATGTAATATATATAATTGTAGTTTTTAAACCACATGATTATTCTTTCTTTTCCTATGAGAAACAGATTTGAACTAATAATATTTAGACTTTTAAGATATCAGTTGTACTAGCAATAAATTCTTGTGTTTATTTATACATAATATGTTCTTTCTCTGATTACAAAAAAGTTTTGAATGTTACATGCAAAATTTGTTGTATAAAATTTAGGGGTAGTTATCTGTGACATTTTTTATTGTCAGCTTGATAGAAAACAGATAGAAAGGAAGAAAAAAGTACTGAAGAATGTAATTTAAAGAATTAATTCTTGCTTTTGAACGGGTCAAATTATGTTTGCCATTTGAAGTGAATGAGGAAATAGTGTCTAGACTGAATTGTGATTAGCAGCCTATGATATCTCCAGTTTTATTTTGTTGGTTTTGCAGAATGTTTAGATAATATAGACCTGAACAACAGAAATATTTAGGAATGGATGTATTTTCAGTAATTAATATGACAGCATTTACCCAACAAAAGATAAACATATTCCTCTGTCCTCTCTGTGTAGAGATAAAATTACCTCATCTCCACACTTTGTCTCACATTTCTGTCAGCTCTAACACTCATCCATCTCTGATAATGCAGGTCTGTGAACAGAGATTCCCTTCCTTGTGCAGACTTGTACAGAAAACATAGGAGGACTCAACCTTGCAATACTTTTAAAGGATCAAATCTGCCCTTGAGGAGATCCTGAGGTATTCTGGGAAGGTATGTGTCCTGATTTTACCTGAGATTAAGTTAATTTTCTTCCCAGTAGCTGCTAAAGTGCTGTGTTATTTATTTAGTATGTATCTAGAGAGAGAGAATCATGCTGATGACACACTGATGTTTTGGTGGTTGCTCACTGGTGCTTACTCTAAATAAAGCTTTTTTCACCGTCTCATACTCTGCCAATGAGCAGGTGCACAAGAACCTGAAGGAAAGCACTGTCAGGACAGCTGGCCTGCACTGGCCAAGAGGATATTCTACACCACAGAATGCCATGCTCAGTCTATAAACTGAGGACAGTTGTCTGGGAGCTGCTATTGTTGTTCAGGGATAGACTGGATATTGGTCAGTGGGTGGTGAGCAATTGTGTTCTGTATCACTTGTTTTTCTTGGTTTTACTCCTCTCTCCTCTCCTTTTCATTACAACTATTATTAGTAGTGGTGATGTATTTTATTTTGTTTTAATGATTGAACTGGTTTGCTCTCAACCTAGGATGTTTTACATTTTCTTTACTATTCTTCACCCTCCACTGGGAGGGACAGGGGAGATCTGATAAATGGGCAGTTTAAGGATCCTTATTTGCCAGCTGGGGTAAAACCATGATGGTATGAAATAGTAGGTTTTGCTTTTTTGGTTTTGGCTTTGGTTTTGGCTTTGGTTTTGGTTTTGGTTTTGGTTTTGGTTTTGGTTTTGGTTTTGGTTTTGGTTTTGGTTTTGGTTTTGGTTTGCAGAGCAAACATATTTAATTGGTTTGCTGTCCTTTCTTCAAATCCAAAATAACTGCACTACACAGATGTATTTGGAATCCTGAGTGCAGCCTTTTTCACTCAGCAAAATCATCCATAAAGCCAAACCAGAAGGTAAGGACATAAATGTCTTTGTAGAGGTTCGACATATTGAAGACTTGCATAGAAGAAGTCCCCAGGTTTTATTTTCCAGTTTTGTCTCTCCAAATAAACTTTATGTACACTGAGGACTTTCTTTCCACAAAGTACACCTGCTGACACTGCATAAGAAACAGAAAATGGATTTCTGGTTTTGCCTTTCTTTGCTTGTTCAGATTTTGCTTGACCATTTTTTGCTTGACCTGTCAAAACGTGATTATCCCACTGTATTCAGTGCAGGTACAACCTTTCCTTTAGCACTGTGGGCAGTTCTGGGGCACATAATTTAAGAAGGATGTGAAGGTCCTTGAATGCATCCAGGGGACAGCAAAACAGCAGGTGAAAGGGCTGGAAGTCAGGAACTGTGAGGAGTTGCTAGGGACTTTAGGCTTGTCTAGCTTGGAGAAAAAGAGGCTCAGGGGAGATCTCATTGCTCTCTGCAGCTTCTTGAGGAGAGGAATTGGGGAGGGAGGTGCTGAGATCTTCTCCCTGGGATCCAGTGGTAGGATGCATGGAAATGGCTCTTTACTACTTTGGAGACTGTTCACTCCAGGAACAGGCTTCCTGGAGTGGTGGTTGATGCCCTAAGCCCCAAAATTATATTTCAATCCCAGTAATCATATTGCTGTTCTCAGCCTCTGATAGCCTCTGATCATAAAGTTAATATTTTGAAACAAGCTGATTTTTCATTTTTTACTGACTTCTGAAATAGAACACACAAGAATCAATAGAAAGTTAAGCATTATAGTTGCCTCCTGATAGGTTACCATCGTGGGGCTAAGAAGATGGCATATATCATTAGTGACAGCTTCAGTTACAGATTTTTATCACTGGCAGAATGATGTAACCCTCATTACAAAAGAACATTGTTTAATTGATCCATTTGCTCCCAGCAGTCCTGTGGCTTTTTTTCCCTTACAACATAAAGGCCAAATTGCAGTTCAGCTTCAATCAAGTGAAAACATTTTATTGCAGCAGGAATAAGAAATACTCTCTGCACAATTTAATTACCATGGTTTAAATATGAGAAAATCATTAGACAATTAATGTTACAAATGCTGCCAGAGGACATTTTAAATAATAGTTACATTAGTGGAGAGAAACCATGAAAAGACCTTTTTTTTTAATATACTGGCCCCCAACCTTTTCCTAGTTCTCAAATAATTAAGTTGGCCAAAGTTAATATGAATACACTGCATAGAATTTAAACAAAAGGCCTATAGCTTCTAAATGACTTCAAATAGGCAATCATTTTCGAAAGGGGAGCTAATAACTTCTTCCCTCACCACATGGAATCCTGTGGGAGAAAAACAAAACAAACATTTTTATTTGCAAAAGGCAATTGTAAAGAAACAAAAAGTACTCAAAGTGCATCCTCTGTAACTGACCAGCAGCCAAACTGAGAACAAGCTATTCCAAAGGTCTAACTGGGTATTGGCAAGAGTAAAGTGGTTTCTGCTGTGGCTTATTTCTCACCACTTATGTTTCAAATAACAAAATCTGTTGGCTTAAAGACCAAATCTCTTTAAGCACTTAATTTTTTTGCATCAAGCTCTACAGTACTACCTCTCCCCGAACAATAAAAATCCTGGAGCCTTCGCTTGCTAGAAAGTAATTAATTTCCTCCCCTCTGCAAATCATGCCAAATATAGCTTTGAATAGATTATATAAGAATTTATTGAAGAGCTTGGTTACAGCTCTCTACCTTCCGATCTATTTTGAAGAAACCAAATTTCTTGACATCTGCAGTATCTATATCCTAATAACTGCTCTTATTTGGGATACCAGGACACTATTGCAATATAAACACAGTCATTTTTTTTCCTTTCCTTTCCTTTCCCTTTCCTTTCCCTTTCCCTTTCCTTTCCGCGCCTTTCCTTTCCTTTCCGCGCCTTTCCGCGCCTTTCCGCGCCTTTCCGCGCCTTTCCGCGCCTTTCCGCGCCTTTCCGCGCCTTTCCGCGCCTTTCCGCGCCTTTCCTTTCCTTTCCTTTCCTTTTTCCTGCCCTGCCCTGCCCTGCCTTTGTCTCCATTTTTTTGTTAGACACCTGACTGAATCGAGACATGAACGTACAGAATTGTGCTTAATGGGTGTGGCATTGATTTTGCACTAACTGCAAATTACAGAGATGACATTTCCCTGTCTCAGCAACCTGCCAAGTGCACATACTCATGTTTTCAAAGAGCATCCTATTCTTAGTGTTCAATTAAGACAACTGCTTCTCTGACATTGCAAATGCCTGCATAAGTGTGCAGTTAAACCAAAACATGTCAGATAAGTATGGCAATGTTTTCCTGCTTAAGTAAAATAAAATAATGGTAATGAAATCTGCATAAAATGTAATATTCATAGACATTTAAATGCATGTTTTGAAAACCTAACTTTGTTTAAAAGAGGCCCAGGCAATTTTAAAATGCTATAGATCTGATGTTGAAGACAGCTTTTCTGAATATTCTAAAGGATTTTAAAACAGCATGTTTTAAAAGAATACTTCTTGCATTGCTGTATTTTTATATGTTTATACAATTTTGATAGATTTGTATAATACCCAATGAAAAGCATTCAACAGTTTAGAATCATACAGTAAATTAATGAAAAAAGACTCAATAACTTTAAGCAATTTAAAGTATAAGATTAATTCAATAACATATAGGAACTTGTCAGACAATCAGATTTAATAATAATAACAATTTAAAAAAATCATGAAATATAAAGACTATTGCCTATTAGTTTTCCCTGTTGACTGCATAATAAAGATCAAGAAATCAACATGAAATTACAATTCTATGTTTTTTCCTTGCCTTCACTGAGAATTTGACTTTTCAGAAGAAAATTCTTCCAGATTCAACACTGTTAATTTTTAAAATGAAATATCCAGAAACAAACAAAATGTTTAACTCTTATTTATGAGAAAAAAACCCCACATGACTTATGGTTCCCAGATATTTCTTGCCTAGTTTTTAATTTCTGTCCAAATCTTTAGCAAAGGATGTGCACATATGTACATTTCCAAATCTGATGTGGATGAAATTTTAAAATATTGACTAGTGCTATTTTAATGAGAGTTAATATGAATGTTTCATTACTTTTTTCTAGTAATTTGCATCGTGTGTGTCACTGAAAGAGATCAGAAATGACAGGAATATTTAGCATTTGAATTGTCTGTAACTTTTAATAAAAGCTAACCCTGCAAGCAAGGTTTTTCTAATTCAAAACACCGTAACAGAAATTAGTCCAGAAATGAATCTTCACCTCGCATAGGAGGCACAGAGACTGGTGAGTATTTGCAGACTGAAATTCTATTTGGACTTAACTATATGCTTTTTCTTTCCAGTTAGTTCAAAATCTGTTGATGCCATTTACTGCCTGTTCTACTTAGAGTTTTAGGATGGTGGGGGATAAACCTTCTTTTCCCTTTTCTGTAAAGGCTTTGCTGAGGAAAAGCTATCTAGGACTTACACAGAAAACTAATTAATATTTCAACACTGGATTCTTCAAAGGAAAGAACTGCATAAAAAGTACATTATTCATTGCTGATTTTGCCAGCATGATGTCACTTGAGGTTCCCAAAGTAAGAAACACAGAGAGATAAAGAGAATACAGTTAAAGACAAAATAGTACCTCACTAATAACTATGTTTGCATATTTTGTCCTTTTAAAGAATACTGATTTATTTTTGTTTTTGTATTTTATAGAAAATCTGGTACAACTCAACACATTGGTTTCAAACTAATACATATATGTGCCTGCTTGAGTGTGTGATTAATGCTTTCCTGCCAATGATGTTTTTTCTGCATGATTTTTTTCTTTATGTATTGGTTGATTTCAGTGCTTTCTCTTCCATAAACCAAATCTTTCACATTTATGATAGAAAAGGCAATATCAAAAAAACAATTTTTCAAAGTACAAGCATTTTGATTAATTTCTTTGTATAGAGATTATGCTTCCTTTGTGTGTTCAATACCAAGCAACATATAGCTTGGGTCAAATGATGTTTAGCTTTAAACAAGTATTAATATCAAAATATGCAAAGATAACCAGACTGATTAGATAATTAGATACTGCAAGTAGTTAATTATCCATAATATGTTTAAATAGATCTGTTTCATTAGGTCCTCTGGACTTCTTTTGAAAGTAGAAAAAATGTAACTTTATTTACAAGTTTTACAAATGTGATATCTTTGGTTACTCAATGTCTCTATAAAATGTCCTTAGACATAGCTGCTACGTATGTCCAATTGACTCTCACATTCATTGAAGTGATTGATGATATTTTCAATTCCTTACTTTTTTATTTGTTTGGGTTTTTCCATCTTAAGTAGTCCAAGTGAAACAAAAAGGGCAAGTAAATTCTGGTATCACTGAAGAACAGTGCATAAAAAACGCTATTCTACAGGCAGCAGTTAACACATTTTCATGGTTTTTTCCTCTTTTAAAAAGTAATATTTGGGGTTTGCTTATGTCTTAACTGCTTCCCCCTCTGCCTTTGAACATCACCTTTTAATAAGCATGGGGGTTTTTGCTAATAAAAGTTAGCATTTTCTGTAAAGAAATGTCATCCTCTCTGGAGTTCCAAGCTTGTTTCTTCATACTGCAACTTGTGGAAGTCACTGTGATAAAATCTAGCATGGAAGGTGGAATTCCAATGAGTGAAGATAGGTTGTATATTCTTACGCACAGAATTATATACAGAATAAGCTATATATCATTATATACAGAAAATCTTTGGGGGGGAAAGTATCTTATTTGCCATATTGCAATAGGCTTAGGTAGCGTTCAAGTGAGTAAGTAAGTAAATCAATAAATATATACATATAAGTCTAAAATTAAATTATTCTTCCCCATTCACTACAATGTAAGCATACAAAACTGCATACTGGAAACATTTGTACGTGTAGTCCTTTTCACTGTACAGGATAAATGTAAAGGTGTCACTGCATATAAGTAACAAAGACCTTTAGGACATTCTTATTCTTGTGAAGATCACAAAATTTATTGAACACTTTCCTAGTGCATTTTTGAGATTGTACAAAGTTCTAGTCCTAAGTTGTCATTACCTTAATATTTGACAATTTAACATTTTGACATAGTATTTGTCAGCCTCATTTGGTAGAAGAGCTAAAGGCTCCTCCATGTCACCAGAAGAGTACTGAAAAGAAAAAGACTTTTCTCAATATACAACTGGAAGTTCATTGTACACTAAGTAATTCCATCACAGATGTCAAGATAATTCCCTGTTTTAAGCATTCATCTATTTTGGGTGAGTATTTAGTGAGCCTGAAAACTATTTTACCTAAATTAAATTTAGTTGTGCTTTAGATGTACTCCTTTAGAGACTGGGGAAATCACTTCTCATTATATTCCTAGACACACTGAAGACATAAGTCCTTTTCATGGACTTTTTGTTTCAGAATCTACCCTCATTTATAGATATTTTGTTTTATACAGCTTTAGTCAGGGCATTTGGGCTGCAACTTTTTTTTTTGTTTGTTTGTTTTGTATAGACATAATAACAGTTCAATGTTAAGCAGAGAACAACAGAAAACAGCAATACAAGCATAAAACAGTGAAGAACTAAAACTGACCTCAGACAAAGAGATACAATTGGGGTTTAAATCAATACAATTTTGCTCAAACACAGCCTTCAGATATTTATTCAATACTGCTTGAGAGGGTTTAACACAAACATAATTATGGATGAAGACTCTCTAAATCACTATTAATTATATGAATAATATTCCTTGTGCTTGTCATTCTCAGCTTATTAACCATAAAAAGCTTTAAGTGAATCAATATAAAAATCACAGTCAGGTTGCTATACTGCCCATTGTAAGCAATTCATTTATTTCAGGGTATAAGCTATTTCCACTTCCAGCTTCTTTTAGTCTACTGGTAATCGGAGGTGGTTCTGAAAAATCATCTCCACACCATAGGCAGTTACTTAAAGAGGAAAATATCTGTGTTCATTCCTCTGGAGCCTTGTTATCTACTATCCAGAGCCTCCATCTGCAAGAGGATTGCTTCATCTTCAAGCAGAGGTTGCAGAAGTTCACAGGAAAAAACCCAAACTCTACTTTTGGGATAATGCTGTTTTCTGTTGTGTACATGAGACATGTATCTGGCAAGGGGCCTCAACAAAAATGGAAGTTTTGTTAAACTTTTACAACAGACAGCATACATAGGGGTACTTCAGTGCTCCTATAGATTTGCTAGACACGTGATGTCTTTCCATGGCTGCACATTCTGAGTACCTCAGCTGAAGTGCACAATCCCTTCACTATCTCATTCCTTCTTATTGAAAATATTATCAAATCTCAAAAAACAAACAAACAAACCAACAAAAAAACCCCAAACATTTAATCTGGGCCAAATAGAAGAATGGTGTACAAACTTACGAACTCACAGGAATGTTAGGAATTTGAAGGGAGTCACTTGTCAGTGCAAAGTTATAATTACAAATCTTGAAGATAGTAGATCTTTGTTCTCCTCAGAGCACACGTTTATGATTCAAGGTGGACCTTGTACTACTAGTAAACATTAAAAGAAGCCATGAGCAGCTTCTCTAACCTCTGAAGAGTGCTCAGGGAGCAACTAAACCCTGCATCATGGGAAATGGGACAACTTCCAGGCTTTCTAGCACTGATTTGGGCTTTCAGAGGAAGTAACGTCAGTAGCTTAGCATATGTCAGTTTATCAATGTCAGGTGGTTTTGCATGCATCAGATGACAACTGTTAAACAGTGTGTAAAGCCATGTCCCAGGAATTCTTCACTCCTTGTCTGCCTTTGGAGCCACTTGTGAAGTGGCACCCATGTCTTGGGATAAATACATCTGAGTATGACCTTCCATGCGACCTAGTAAAGCTTCTGTCTTAGATGTGGAGGACCAGTTTATGACTTGATGCTTGGTAATTAATTATTTCTGAAGAAGTCTCTGTTAGTCATTTAGGCTGTTTCTGGTATAAGAACCTACCCAGTGAAATTAATATAACCCTTTAATTTAATTAGTTTATTTTTTTCTTAAGATATAAATAAAAAATTCTACCAATATTATTTGTGTCTGTAAATGAAATTATCTACAAAGTTAGAAGAAATGACAGTTGTGAGAATTTCAGCTCATTCCTGAAAACACAAACTGTGAAGAACAGGGAGAAAATAATACTTTTCACCTGACAACTCCAATTATGGTGCCCCACAGAGCTTAACTGCCTACTTCAAATCTTCCCACATGTTTTATTAAGGAACAGTGGGGTGATAAATACTCTGAGAGCTTGTCTTGTTTTCCTAAATGCTCTATGGAAATAGCTTAGCTTATGGAAAAACAAAGCCACAATAATTTAAGCACTTTTCTATCTTACAAAAGCAAAAGTGCCTTTGAAACTATTAATTTTTTTATCCTCTAATATACAGTAAATCATCAAACATTATTGATTTGGGAGGACATCAGTTTGATATTTGGTTTGGCCGATGTATCCAAATTTTTCTAAAGTCTTATTTTTAATGTTGTTATTATTAAAATTTCTGAAAAAACCCAAAACTTTAAAGCAGAAAGGGCACCCAACATTTGGACAACATAATAATAAAGTCAATCCTGTTACACTAAGAGCTATGCATTACAAGAATATTTCAATACATTTGTGGGCTTCGATGAACTCATATTTGAGTCTTCAGTCATTCACCAAAAAATGCTGTAATTCACTCAAGTGATGAGACACCATGAAAATGTCACAGTGTGACATAAAACTTACAAGTAAATCAATAGAGAAGACCATATCATGCCATCCTTATGAGTACTCTTGGTATCTGAGAAATATAATTTCCAGAAGAAAAGACCAGAAAATACTCCATTTCTTAATACTTTGTAAAGACTTTCTGGAATAAACTGCAACAGTGTGAAAGAGATTCTTGTCTATAAGAGCTAAGCAAATTAAAGGCAATTTAGTAACATTTATCAAGGGTATTCAAAGTAAGGCATATACTGATAACAAAAGTATAGAAAATATAAATAATTCTTCATATTATGTCTGAAGGTAAAATGTTCCTTATAAAACTGAAGTTTCCAAATTAGGGCTGTTTAAGGGATCCCCATGATACCAGCGCTTGTTACTCTCCTTTGCTGCATACCTGAACTTTAAATCCCTACTTCCAGTGGTCTGACATCTCTATTTAGTTTTCCAGCTTACTGTTTGACACTTTCTTGCTCAATTTCCAGCCTTTTATTAATAAAAAATAAAAACTAAAATAGGTGGCATTCATTAACAAAAACCATAAATAGACAATTCCATTTTTAAACGCTGTCCTTCAGAACTGTGGATATTTTCCTTCTTATTATTCCTGGGCAGGAAGCATTGCTACATAAAGGACATATCACTGGTCTGACTATGAAAGAGAACATTTATCAATCATGAACTTACTGCACGACTCTGAGCAAGGTAATTTGTTGCAAGGTCGATTTCCTTTCCTTTGACTACACATCTAATAATTTCATATAGGAAATAAATTGGTGGGAACATTTTCTATTACTGGAAATATGTTCAATACTGAGAACAACAAGCACCAAGCTTCACTTACATGGCTGCATACTATAAATAAATGTGTGCATATATGCATATGTACACATTCATATGCACTTTCTTTATACACTGTCCTAATACTTTACAGTGCCTCTGTTTTTTTATATATCTTAGATGATATATATAAATATATTTTTATAATGAGTTAATTTAGCACAAGTAACTGTGTAATAAGCCTTGCCCCCAGCTGATCACAGACAACACAGGAAAGACCACATCTGTGCTTTCAGTTCTTTTTATTTTTTACTACCCTGGTAACGAAAATATAATACAAAATTAACAAAATTGACACTATGCAGAATATAAATAATTCTGTAAAGGCTTCTGAAAGATACTTTTGAGAATTATACATAGAATCATGGAATGGCTTGGGTTGGAATGCAACTTTAAAGACCATCTAGTTTCAATGCCTGCTGTCGGCAGAGACACCTTTCTCTAGACCAGGCTGCTCAGAGCCCTATCCGACATGGAACAGTTCCAGGGATGGGGCATCCACAACTTCTCTGGGCAACCTCTTCCAGTGCAGTGCCTCATCACTCTCATAGTAAATAATTTCTTCTTACTACTTGATCTAAACCTACTCTCTTTCAGCATGAATCCATTCCCCCTTGTCCTGCTCCTACATGGTCTTGTAAACAGTCCCTCTCCATCTTTCTTGCCAGATCCATCAGTCCCATATGTTCTCTGCATATATACAAGAAGTGTGGAGGTCATTTCACCAGTCATAGTCAAGTCAAAATCAAACTCCAAATGTCAAGACAAAATTTGCCATTTGTGCTAGTAGACAATTACTTAGAATGATTTTTTTCTGTCAAGCAGGTCAGAATATTTGTTCAAAGAATTAGAGAATGCTGCTAAGGGATCATCATGTTTATCCACATTATCACCACCACTGTCATTGTTAGGTGTCAAATCTTTATTATAAAATATAAGCAATAAATTATTTGGTTTGTGTTTTCAACTCTTTCTTTATCCCCAGGAATTTTCCATTGCCAGCTGTATTTTCTATCTGCCAAAGAGAAAAATTAATATCATTTATTATTCTAATTTACTGGGAAAAGTGACCAAGTAATCCAAAAATTATATTCTTTACAATAAACTTCAGTATTTATTGCAGAATTCCTATCCCCCTAGACTTTAATTTTGCATATGCTCTCTAAACTTATTTCTTAAAAGTTGAATTCTAATATAAGCAATTTGTGCATTTTTTTCTTAAATATCTGTATATATAAGAATGCAATCTAAAGATACCACTGCAGAATAATAAAATTAACAAAATACTTTTTGAAGTCTAATGCAGTCCAATTAAATCTGTTAGACAGAGATTCTTCTTTTCAATGTGATATTCCTTCCTACTGAGATACAAGTCACTGAAAAATAATATGGTTTTCAAATCATGGATTTTCAAACAAGTGATAACTTAGCTTTCCATATTTATGTCCTCCTAGTGAATGCCATATAAATTATGATTCATTTTCTAGTGAAAAGAAAGCTTTTTTTGACCAGCTGTACTTTTGGGACCTGAAAGGCAGAATACTTTCTCTCTCATGTAAAACACAGAGTAGAGTCAGAAATTTCTGGGCAATTTGTGAATGAATAGTTGTAAATTTGCCAAATTCTTCTAGCAGATTTTACAGCTTCTTTTTTTTTTTTCCTAATATATATACATATAATACATATAATAGAAGTATGCATAATTTATGTGCATGTACATAAATTTTTAAAATTTCAAAAAGTCTTTCATTTTGAGGATTGTTTGTTTGATTGCTTTTATTAATTTTTGACATTTATCATATTATTTCACCTTTTGTCTCCTTAGGAATGGAACCAGGAATTTCTTTCTTATTCATATGTCAAAATATCTCTTAGGTCTTACGCATTATTGTTCTAAAATCAATAAAGAAATCTACATTGATGTGGAAAAGATAGTTTTTTCTCAAATATGAATTTATGTTAAAATTCTGTGTGGTTTACTGCAGAAACTGCTTTTCTAGAAGTAGCAGACCGAATCAGAAATGTACAGAGCAGTATATCTACATTTGCAACAAAATAAAACCAAATACTTGAAGGGCAAAGGCAGGGTCAAGAGAAAGGCAATCAAATCTCTTACCTCATTTCAAAACACATATGTTACCCGCTATTCAATGAATCAAATTATTGTGGGTCTGTTGCTGACTTACATTAATGAAAAATGGACTGCAGTGTTTCTGAGCTCAGATACATGACATTGAGGTAAATGGCAATGCAGAGCCAGGATCTGATCAGCAGCGCTCTTATCAAGGGTTCACATGGAACTAAATCTCTAAAAGCCATTCATGTTCTGCAAATACCATCTGGAAGTGGTATTTCTCTGGGAAATGATCTCTGGTTTGAATATGCTATACTTGTGAAAGAAGACAAAATTAAAATGTTCAACAGGAAAAAGACAGTTAATGGTTTGTCCTCCTCTTCTTTTAGCATTCCCAGACTTATGAAGCTTACAACATGAATCAGCATCTCTGCCACAGTCAAATGTGAGGACAATACCATTCCTTTGACTTCTCATGAAACTCTGTCATTCACTAAGAACTGAGGGGAGAACCGACATTCTTCCAAGTGATCAGTAAAATTATATTTCTGGAAACTCAAGAATTTAATTGTAAGTACTTCATAAAGATATCTAAACAGTAAGAGGCTAGAAAACAAGATGACAAGATATGCACAAAGCATCATACATAAGTTCTCCAAATTGGATCCCTCAAAGGACTCTAAACTGCAGTAGGAAACCAGACTGGCATTATTATTATCTCCACCTTTCAGTTTTTCCAGTATTAACTCAACAGTCCAGCATCACTGATCCAGGCCTTACCAAAGAAGAATAAAATAGATAACCCTTTTCTAGAGAACTAAGAGGACTCACCTGGGTATCACATACACCTTTGTACTGAACACCCCAGCCCCTTTAATCTGCCTTGTTCTCTGCACGTGCAACTGTTGGTCATTGGAAGATCTGGCCTCCTGTCCTCTGATCTTGGCCAGACTCTCTTTGTCCAAAAGCATGCTACCAACAACCCTGCTGCTGTGTTGTATGCATTTCTCTTGAGAAACTGAATGTCACAGATAGTAAACATGGATAGTAAACATCTGCCTCTCTGAGTAGATGCAGAACTTTTTCAATATTTGTAAAACTTTTAAGCCTTTCAAACTCTTTACACAAAGCCAGTAGTTTAGGAATAGGATGGATATGACGTTATATGGGGAAAAGAAATTCTTGGAGTAGAAATATTTGATGTTTTCTCTATTGACAAAGACTAAGATAAATATTAGATATTGTAGGGGTGGTTACCTTAGGGGACGAGAACCGAAGGCCACCCAAGAACCAGGAACCATGGTGGACCAGTCCTGAAGAAGGAGGGCTTCCCCCCTCCAANCGAGTGTTAGGCGATTCGAGGACACTTGGGCTGCTGGAGGTCAAGACCCCTCGGAGAGCTCTCTTCAGCCGGACGTACCTCGCGCCAGACCATCGTCGGCGGTCCGGCCGGACCTCTTTTTTATTTTTTTTTATATAAGATATCTCTTTCATTTCTCTGTATGCTTCCTCCTCCATCAGGATGGAGACTATCCCTGGAATCTAGAGCCTGAACATTCAGGAGTGCTGAGACTCGCATAACCACCAGCAGCAGCTTCTCTGCACTGTATCAGGCATTTTTTTTTCTTCCCTGAAAGTTCTACCTGTGATAACAGATGCCATGACATGCAGCATTTTCTCTGCTTTTCTCATCAGTGATATGACTGACAGATTTTATAATCCTACTCCACAGAGTAGCAGATGGTACATACCCTTTCTCATCCTGTACAAGACTTGGTATTTCTTCTCTGTCAGTCATTAAGCCAGGATTTTAATGCTTTTTTTGTTGCTGTACAAGCCATGGTATTTCATACAGCAATAGTTACTTCTCCTGCCAATCTCATGTCTCTTGAGGTCCAGATTTAGCGAAAGTCCTGAACTCTTGATGAAACTTTTATGCCAAATGTAGCAAGCCCTGAAAGATCACTGAATAACACTTTTCTTTAGAAGGACTGACTCTCAAAGTGTGTGAAATTTAAAGGTGGGGGTGTGTCATAGCAATTCAGTGCAAAGATTAATCACTCTCCTTGCCACTAAGAGCAAAGGTATCAATTAGTAGAAGGCCTTCTAACACTGCAGAGAAACATCAGAAAATGTGTGCATGGTCATCCACCTTTTCTGCTCCACCTCTACTTGAGATGACAGTCACATAGCTCATGAAAGCACTAAAATCCTCAAACTAGCATACTACTCAGTAGTACAAGTTCATTTGGGTTCAAAATGATGTTCAAACAGTTCTGCTAGGTGTAATGTTTCTTCCCGGCTCTACGTGTGTGAAAAATGTGATCAAACATCTGTATCTTCCTGTGTGATACTGTCCTCTGTTTTTCAGGGGTATACAGTCTCACTGACTTGTTTACTCATGGCAAATGCCATGAAATTTGTCAGGGACCTTTATCAAGAAATTACACTTACCACATGAGAACTGAGGCAGAAATGGATATCTCAGAAAGCAAAAGTAGCCAGGAGTAGAAAAGTCTAATCATTCATGTTTTAACATGACCATCCAGTCTGAATGAGACAAAGCTGAGGAACCTGCACAGAATCTGTAATTTTCTGGATATTGCTGAAAGATTCCAGTGCTGATTACTGAGCCAAAGATCTAACTTACTGCATTTGGCTTTAGCAACAGTAGTTACTACTCTTCCCTTTTGCTGTATTTCTTATAGTTGTTTTTAGAAAACATGTGCTTTAAAATCTCTAAATTTAGAAGTGAAAGCATTATCCTCAAATACACATCAGTTTCTTGATGAAGATTAACTCCTGCTTGTCATTTTGATCCCTATTATTCTTACATTCTTACATGCCAGTAACAACCTTACACCATGCACACAATATTTAAAAATAATATTTAATTACCACAATGAACACCTCATTAGCCAGTAGTAAAACAAAGTCGTGCATATCTCATAATTTGTATTATCTCACTATTGAAGAGTATACAATGAAAAGTGTGTTTATATAGACTACTGCAAAAAAGATTTAGAGTTATTCAGTTTCTGTTAGCTATAATATTGAAAAAATATGTAAATATTAAATTTACAATAAATAAAGTTAATGCATTAAAATATTAAAAACAGAACTTTGAAAGAAGGGTTGTAAAGAGAAAAAGGCAAGCACCATTAAATATGTTACCTCACTGATACCTTTTTTTTTGTAAACTAATAGGATAATGAAGAACATAAAAAAATATGCAAGTAATTGATGCTACATCATTGCTGCTTCAAGAGAATGTCTTCAATTTTCCCGGATTTTAAGTTGGCTATAAGAAATTAATGTTATAAAACACTGAACTTGTGCTTGAGGGCTGAGGGTTGATCAGGCAATTGCAAATGAGGGAACTGTTAGGGAAGAGAGCATCTCTAATCTTCGAGGGATGTAACTGGAAGGCATTCAAAGATCTGTGCATGGAAGAAAGCTGTTAGCACAGAAGGAAATGAGACTGGATGAAGCGTTTCCATCCCAACCTTTTCTGATGAATAACTGTGGTTTTGATAAGCTGATTTTCTGTGGAAACAGTTTGCCCTTCTTGAAATAGATTTCTCAGCAGAAACCTAGGATCTAACTTGAAGAAAAGCTGGATCTGTAAAGTTCTCCCCTTCTCTTCTGGCAAAAGTTAAGTTCTCACAACGAAAAGGAGAAAACCCATTTAGAGCAGCATTAAACAAATCAGCCATTTCACAAACACCCACTAATATGCAAACACATAATGTGATTGAAAATATGTTGTCTATCTAAACCACACTAAGTGCGAAAAGGATGAACTAAACAAGCAAGAGGATTTCTAAAGCACACTGGTTTTGCAGGTGGTTTTGAAAAAAAAAATGCCATAAAGGAATTTTTTTCACACTAAACAAACAAAAAGGTAGGACTAAGTAAAGAACAGACTTGCTGAGTGAAGTGCTCTATCCTGCCTTCAAAACCTATTAATATCCAGCAGATCATAAGAACTGCATCAATTTTGTGATCCTAAGAATTGCATCAATTTTGTGACAGCACTTAGCTGATGTCATTGTAGGTTCAGATTTCTGAGGCAGTTCAGTTGCCATTAAGCAGTTTCCCTTAAAAAAAAATTGGTGGGGAAGGGGTGCAAAAGACAGTTGTGTTTGATTTAGCTAATTTTTTTGTTTGTTTTTCCTGGCCATGTATAGTGTGTGCTCTATTTTATAACTAAGCAATGAAGCTCAAGTTGTATGGCAGCTATTCTTGAGGGAGTCAGCCTGAAAGAAGTTGCCCAAATTGCACACTTCAGTGCATCTGCACTGCATGTTGCCTTGGAACAGGGAATCACGAAGGGAGTATTACACATGAGACTAGAAGAAGAAAACTGAGATCTGAGCAGCAAATGTCTCCAAAATTCATTTGGTGTGTTTGGATTTACCAGCATGAAAACAACATCACTGCTCTGCTGTCAGCAAAAATGATGTTCTGCAAGTGTTTGCTGGTCGCATGGCAAGAGTTTTCTCCTGTTACATTCTTGCACAGGAGATTTGCTCTTTCTCACCTTCAATTTGACATTTTACAGGGATTAGGAACATAAGTCAAAAAGAAAATTGTATAATGCATTGTTTTCTCCCTGTGCCTGATTGCTGCTAATCTTAAGTCAACAAATGTCAGATTTCAATTTTACTGAATTACTGCATCACAGACAGCAAAAATCAATCTTTCTAGCTTTTATTTTTCTAATTCTTTCATATACAATGAATGAAGGAAAAAGAAATTTGCTACACCTGCCTGACACCTGCTTACAATCATAATTTTGAACATCTGAAGCAATCATAATTGTCAAAATATACTGGTTACACAAAGGTTTGTTTTTTATGGCAATTTTATTGTTTTTTATGAAGGAAGATACCCCATTGTGATTTCAGGCATTTTCTCTCTATAGGAAAGACAATTTACTGTATATCACTGAAAGAAATAAAAGTCCTAGAAAATATTTTATTATGCTTGAACTTTTTTCATGGACACTAATGTGAACGTAACTAAAAACCAATTACTTCAAAGATGAATTATTTAGAAATTATTCTAATAAGAAAAGTGTAAGAAAACCTCAATCCTTTGCAAATTAAGATTTTGTGTTAGAATTTAATGTTAAGTACTTTTCACCTTCCATGCTTTCTAGATGTAATCCTGTATAATGAGGAAATATTTACTGAGTCAAAATAAACATTATTTAAGTACATCATTATTCAACACAATCTGAGCAAAATGTTAAGAAACTTTCACACTTAACACCACTACTTAATTGCTTATAATGTTGCTATCCTAATTAATGTGGATTAAGTTGTTACTGATTCTTTGTAAAATGTTTGTTTTGAGAATTTTTCCTGCAAACTTTCCCAGATTTTCTGGAGCTAAAGCTCTCTGAAATCTTTGATGGACTTAAAGATCTCTGAACCACACTGATTTGATTTTATTTTGTTTTATTGTTCCTACGCCCAGCAGTGTAATTGCAATGTTAGTATAGGAGGAACAGTTGAACTGTCACAATCAATCCCCATAAAGTATTTTTAAAGTCTTTAAAAAACCATGAGTTTTTTCTACTGAGTTTGCAAGGAGACAAATGAGTGTTGAATATCTCTCAAAGCAAAACAAAACAACAAAGGAATTAATGCTGGAAGAACAGAGTAAACTTTAGGCACAGACAAAGTGGGTGGCTGCTTCAGACAACAGATGAGAAAACAACAATAGCCATGGTACAAACATCATCTGTATTGGCAGCAAACCTTAGATATAAACAGGTCTGCTGCTGCCACTGCTGAGGCTGAGGTAAGGGTAAGGCTGTGATCCAGGGCACCTACTTCCAGCCCCCCTCGAGCCAGCAGACCCAGCTGAGACAGCATCCTTATCCCCTTCTATCTTTTCCAGGGCAGCAGGGGTACCAAAGCCATCATTCTCCAATTTTGTCCCAGTTTTCTAGGCAGTTCTGCCACTTCTCTCCCCTTCCTATATCAGGAAAAACCCAGGTCCAGACTAGCTTCCACTTCTCACTTTCAGGCTTGAAAAGTTACGTTCTCACATACACTGTGGAGAAGCCTTGAGTCTGGAGCCACTTCGGATTGATTCTGAAACTGTGCTTTCTCTGGGTAAGCACATCGGATCTTTCTGCATTAACAACTAGTAGAACCTATCACCAAACAAATATGCACAGGCACAATGTTTTGATTAGCTAGGCATGAAATAAGGTTAAGGAGGTTAGCCAGATTTTATAGGCTGTAAAATTTCAGTGGATTATCAGGTCCACACTTGGTTAGCCAACATGACTTGCATATTAAGCCAGAACCTTGTAAAACAATTCCAGGGCTTAGTCCAAATGTTTAGAAGACCATGTAATAGTTTCACACAGCAGATCAATATCTGCTTCACTTTTGAAAGAAACTCCACTAGTTCTCACTGGATAATGAGACTTGGAACTCCTTTTCACCTCCTGATCTGAAGCCCATGGAAACCTGAATAAATACTCCTGTTGAATGCTAGGACCTCTGGATTGGATCTTAAATGATTAAACATGACAAAATTGATCTATAGAGCAATAATCAGAGTTTCTCTGAAGAAGAATTCACATTCACATTCAAACACTTTTTCCAGGTCAGGATGATGGACTACACAAAAACAACACATCTCTGTTTGACTGAAAGCATTTGCCTGCAGCTGCTCTATTTCTTGCTTAATAGTAGTAAAAGGTTTTCCATTAAAAAAAAATATGGAGGAAACACTCAAAATCTGATGGAAACATGTGGCTATGAAACCATTTTATCTTATATTGTATAATATTAAAATAATTCTATTAAATTCTCTACCAAAAAATAAAGCATTTAATTCTGAAATGTTCTGACAGTTCCATTTTGACTTTTTCAGAATACTCTCTCCTAATGTCCTAAAAGTTAGAAAACTGACATGTTTCTAAAAGTATTTGCCTTTCTCAACAGACAAAGAATAGCGAGCTTTTATACATTACACAATGTATGACACAGCAGTTCTGCTAACAGTCCTATTTTTTATTACTTTTACTCTTCTACCTAAATAATTACTGTGAAAATGAAAGCATTACCAGCTTAAGGGATACACCATCATAAACTTCTTTATTGCTTAATAATATATTTATTTGTAAGTTCTTCCTTACACTAGATATGAACCAGCAAACATATGGCAAACATTCTGAAACAATAGACAGAGGACATAATCTCTTTTTCTCTTGTTTGTAGCATTTGCTTTCATACAATCATAGAAGCATTAAGTTTGGAAAAGACCTACAAGTTCATAAAAATGCAAACTCTGAGACTCTGAATCTCCATGATGAACAAAAACTGCACTACTGCTATAGCACTAAACTGCATCAATGATAAAAGTATTTTTAACACTATTTGTCTAAAAGGTAATTTGCTGATGCTGAAATAAAACTAACCTTTTCTAACACCTGCTCCTCATTATTGAACAGAAGCATATTAAACACCAGAACAACACTGCAAGAATGCTAGACTAGAATCCACAGGTGGTGATTACTGGTCTTTTAAGCTGCATATATTTTTTATAAAATAATGATAATATTTTGTTGTTTAGATTTTTCCTGCAAGGGTAGGTGAGTGTGTGCAAAGGGATTAATACAGTTGCTTGGTTTTGTTTCTAAATGAGTGAGGAGGGAATTCTATGAAATTCTATTAGATGAAGGACGTACAAATTGTAGAGGATAACATTGAAGTGATAAAAATATATGTAGTTCAATCATCAAAGCAAGTTTATTGTAGCAATATGGCTGTTATAATGCTTTTTAAACAATTAGACAGCAAAATGCATATACCTGTCATAATGATTTAGTCTTCTGTAGGAGATGCTGACCTAGAAAGCAGAGAAAAAACTGATAAAAATATTCAATTTACCCTTACTTTTTTTCTCCAGTAAGTGTTTTGCATTCAGTCATTTGCTCAATAGTATTAAAAGTTAAACTGCTGTAAGAACCCTTTTTTTTAAGGTTCTGTGTCTGCATGCATACATGTGTCTTCCTTAGTCTGGCATTATTTAATGAACATGTAAAACCTCAGTAGCCATGAACATGAAATGCAGCAATACAGGATCTCAGGAAGGGAAGAGGCTGGGATCACTGCCAGCCATCCATCTAAAGTACAGCACACAGTACACGTTGAGAGCAAAGGCAGTCAAGTGCCCATCTGCTTGCTTCAGAAGTATTTTTCTTGCAGAGTGGAAGAGAGCACTTTAGTTAAGCTCAGTAATGAACTGATTAGGCTGGTTGTGAAGCCAATAGAAATTAGCAGCCTGTCGATTAACAGTCAACTCACATGCAACAGCAAATCCACATTGTCACAGCAAAGATAACTTCTGTGTTTAAGGGGTGATTTGAAGTGAAGAATAGTATTATTTCTCAAGGGTTCCTGAACTAGTGTAGCAAGTACTCAGCAAAATAAAATCACCAAAGACAAAATAAAGCAAGATGAAAAGAAACATCTCCTCTCATCTCTTAAATAATAGACTAAATCCTCCACCGCTGTTCTAAAGGGGGGGGGGTTGGCAGACAGCATTAGTACAAGGCAAACATAACTTCCACTGAGATAAATGTTACTAAAGATTTTGCCTCATGGTTTAACAAAACAAAACACGCTTTCCTCTTAAAGCCACAGGAGATAATCAGAGCGACTATGATAACACTGGGCACTTTTCATAACGAGAGATGGTGTTGGAACTTGACCCATGAAATGTTATGGATTTCTATCACTTAGCCTTTAGGTAGGACACAAAAGCCTTAAAAGACCACACAACTCAAACCCAGATATTTTCATTCCCCCTCAGTTGTCTGGCATACAGGTGGCTGTGTGAGCCAGCCCTTCAGTTCCATCAGGGAGGATGGCCCCAGCCCTTCTTTCAAAGAGCTCAGTCAGGTGTGCTCAGTGTTCCACCTGAATGTCTGACACAAGCACCCCCAGATGACAATTTTCTGATGCCTAAATTGCTAAAAATTAAGTAAGTCACATTTCATTAAGCTGTGCACTGTGAAACATCTGATACACTTTGATCTGTGTTAACACCTACTACTGCACAGATGAGATAGAAGGAGCTTGCCAAAATATATTGACAAAAAAAAGCATGATAAAAAGGCAAACCATTTTAAGGGATGGTGAATTAAAAAATAAATCAATAATAACAGCTTCCTATTAAACACATAATGCTGAATATATCGATGTTGGGGGGGTTATTTCTTTCTACCTATTGGTCAGGTATTCTATTGTATCTGTTTATAGCTCTTTTTTTTTTTTTCTTTTTGTAAACTATGTGCAAAATAAGCAACTACAGAGGTGAAAAATTTCCCACAAAACTAACATTAATCTGGCTGTTGGAAAATCAAGAACAACTGCCTTCTGACTTACTGGGCTGACCACTGCTCAACTGGCAATTTTCAGCAGCAGTTTCTGTTTTACTGCAAAATTAACACCATGTTTCTTTATTCTCTCAAATAAACAGAGTTGCCAGCTAATAATATTAAAGATAAATCTCTTACACCATCTTCCTTAACTACCCACAGCATCCTTACTGGTAAAAAACTCTCTAGCAATCAGTGCTCAGGACTGCATAAGAGATAGAAAAATGACTAAAGACAGGGATATGGGACTTGAACTTATGTATCTTTCCTCTAAGAAGAGAAAGGGGACACTAAGCATTACAAGTAAACCCTATATTACCCTGACCACCGTATGTCTGAAGGGATTTGAGCAGAATTTAGTCCCCTTTCATTGTAAACAGAATCACTCTTAGCCTGTAAGTGTGAATTAGAGACTGCAGCCACACACAATAAAAACCAAAGAAACCACCTCCAAGTTTTTGAAAACTGTCAGCTTTTCAGAGAGCCTACATCTAGAAATGAAGCAACATTTCAGGCTTGGGATTTCAAGGGAATGCCTGTGAAGTTCTAAGATTTGAGTTTTAAAAAGAGTTCCTCATCTCAACACTTCCCATCACCTATTACATGTCTAAATGGACAATATGCAAGAACTGGCTTCTGCCAGCTCCTTACTCATTTTGCTGACTCAAGTGGAACCTGTTTGAAAGTGCTAATCTTTCCCCAGGCACTGTCCAGAAAGCGTCTGTGCCTTTTTTATAACTTTAAAATTTTGTAAGAACTTGCTTTCCCTGAAAAATGTTGCTTTACTTTCAGCAATGCTGAAGTGTAAGGAGCTATTGATATGTCTGTCTTCCACTTCTCGCTTTGACACAAACATTCTGCCAGACCTTGAGAAGACAAAACATCTTTTAATCCTATCATTCATACTCCTAAATATTTTAAGTAGGATGAAAGATTGTTTATATGTTTATTTGATTTAATGTGCTCATTAAAAACAGAGTACAGTAGTGTCACTATGAGTTGAGATGGGAGCTTTCTGACACAAAAATTAGTATTTTTCTGTCCATTCTGATTCACATTAGAGTCCTTCCAGCACATATATAAAGTCAGATATACACAAGTGAATGGCACCTGCTATGCCCTCATGGAAACCAAAGGTTTGTCTCTCAGTAATTGGAAGCTTAAAATTGCTTAAAAATGGGTTTTTTTATCCTGTACATGGCATATGCACACAGTGCACATGGAAATATGCATGCAGATACTAGAGCATGAAAAGTTTAATCAGATTAAATAAACCAAAAAAGGGATTAATTTAATTCCTACGGGCAGAGTTAAATGGGAATTTTTAATACAATTTTGGATTTTATGGAAGCTTTTCTTCATAATGTTTATGAAGCATATTGCATCCCTGTATACACTATTGCTTACTGTTGCCAGCCATCATAGACTCATCTGTAATTCAAATGAACAACACAATAACAAATGGAAAAAAAAAAAAAAAAGCAAAGTGACACTAGCCAGCACTGACCAGCAGGGAGTTATATAAATTTTTGAACATTACCACAGTACGGATTTGCAGATGTTCTTTAACTTTTTTAGGAACCCACTCTCATCTCATGCTGATTTTTGTTTTCTTGCTTAGACAACTTCTGCAGACTGACAACAGAAGTATCACATTTAATATAGTATCATAAATTACTCTGAAGCTTACAGTGTCCAAATAATGTCTTCATATTCATATGTGCTATCATTGTCTATCCATCATTAAACTAGAAATTGAAATGGCCTTTGACCCATGAATTGTTCTTTGTTCAATTATTACCTTAAGCAATGAGGAAAATTGAACCTGAGAAAAAAAGGAAGTAAAACTCACATAATCCACACTTTTATTAGAAAGATTTTTAGCCAGTATTTGATGTTAGGAAAATTGGAAAGTAGGACCTTATTTATAACTCTCAGCTTCTCTGTATCTGATCATTCATAAGCAGATGCTTTGATATATTACAATGACTTATACATGCTCTGATTCTGAGCTTTTGATAATTTTCCTACTAAGCCTTTGCATTAATTTCCCATTTTAACATTTTATTTCTGTCTTGGGCCATAAAAACATAATTGTTACCACTGAAGTTGTAGCTCTTCTATTCCCAAGAGGCCAATTCATTTTACAAAGCACGTACACTGTACAGCTTATTGGCCTTCATTTTCCATCATCAAATGTTAACGCTACTTGAAGGAAACTTTAAGTTAGGAAAATACCAATGAATAATGAAGATAGCTTCTGTAATATGGATTTGCTGCCCAGCATAACAAAATGGAGCTTTTATTGGAACCCATTTCCCAGAGTCGAGCTATTTGATCTACAAGCTATAAAAAAAGTAGATTATGTTTTCTAAAGCACTATAGGTATTGGAGAGTTAATTTCCACTCCAAACAATAAGAGGAGATTAAGTAGACAGTACCTAATATGAATTGCTCCCAAGCCAACAAGTAGCCCAATTTCCTATACATCCTCAATATTTCTACACCCTGATCCATTACAAAAAGTAGCAAAGTAAGAAAAGTTTATAAATAATAGTCCTTTGAAAGCGTATATAGGTTCAAAATAAGTTACTGGAAACATACAATGTAAGATATACTCAATTTGACTTTAGGGAGAAAAATGGGTAAGATTCATTCTTTGGACCTTCTTATCAATGGATTAAAACATTTTACATTAAATAGATTAAATAATTTTACTTTTACAGTTGGTGTAAATCTGTGTAACACTTTGGCTCCAAAGGTCCCAGAAGCACTGGGATCTGACGAGATGTATGTGTTTATGGAAGTGATATGTGAGATTTACTGGTACAGAGAAAGAATAGCTTTTCTCCAAACATTTCATAATCTCAAGTGTGGCTAAAAGATCTCATCTTCATGACGCACTATGATCACCATATGTTTTAAAAATAGTCATGATGAATCATATCAAGAAGAAGGAAGTATGTATAAAACCAGGAGAGAATGACTGTAGAAGGAAAAAAAGGCACAGAAAAAGAAAAAATGGCAATTAATATCTGAGGTTTACCATGGTGTATGAATTTTCGTGTGACTTTAAATCTTCTGACAAAGAGCACCAAGGGAAACGTGTAAAACGGATGATCTGAATTTTAAGGTGGACTTGACTGACTAGTGCAGGGTTTAAAAATGACTTGCACCTCAGTATAAATTTGGATAAACTAAAACCTAGTTAATGTTCTGTGAATGTCAGTGATAGATTGTAGCTGCCGTGGAGGTTTCCCTGGAAACCTCCGGAGGAGAGGGCACAGAAGAAGAAAAAGATAACTGGTGGAGGCCCTCCAAGAGAGCCAAGCTCCCCCAGGAAAGTGAAATCACCATGGTCTAACCCAGGAAATTCCAGAGTAGCCATCTGGAGTGTCCATCATTTCCTCCCTCCCCCCAAGACCTTTGTACTATCCCCTGTTATCTCCTGAGCCCCTGTACTATCCCCTGTTATCTCCTGGGCCCCTACTCCTCTTGATCCCATAGGACCAGGTAGCCTTGGTCCTTCCCTAAACTCCCCCAACACCCCTGGTGATTGGTCCTGTGGAATAACTCATGTGGGTGTCTGAACCTTGCTCGCCCTCTTGGTCCCTGCCTTCCCCCTGTGAAGAGCATCTGGCAATAAAGCTACGCAGATACAAGGTAAACCAAGGGCCCTCTCATCTTTCTACTTCAGCTGATAGCTAACCCGGTCCTTAGCTCCTGCACCACAATGCAGGCAGCAGATTCTCTGGCTAAGTGTCCATGGGACGCTGCCAGAGTGCCTTTAGGACAGGGGCACTCCTGGAAATATAGCCAGCTGGACCCTGTCTGAATAGCTGGGCTGGACAGAAGAAACCCAGTGAGCTATAATAGACGATGCATTTTTCTATTTTTTTAAAAGGAAATAATCAATAGCTTAGCAAATGCAACTTTCAAGGCTCATGCTTCAGTTAGATAGAAATTAAATGTGGGAAATATCAAAAATGTGAAATAGCAAATATCTCAAAAAATTAAAAAGCAAACAAAACACTGCAACAAAGATGAAACCCATAAGTGTTCTGCCCATCTGGTGCAGCTTCTGCAGCAGTTACAGACAGTAACAGTTTCAGCAGGAGATGCAGTACTATGTATTAGTTATTTACAGAATAGCTTTTCCTCAAGTAATATTTCTTCCTATTTTTCCAATGCTACAAGTTAGTTTATGACCATGGAGGATTTTCTTTAAAGTCTGGACTCTCCCTCTTTCTTTAATACTGTATGTGCTTATGTTTGTGTAGATAGATAGGAAAGGAGACAGAGGAATCCAGTTAATAATTTAAAAAGTCAGATTTCAGTTTGCTTCACATGTAGATCCATTCCACATCCCCCAATTCATGATCTCCCAGTATATTTCCATAACAGCATTCATCATAATTTTCAGAACTAATCCATTTATTTTTCATCCATTGATATCAACAACAACTACTATATATACATAAGCCACTATGTTTTCCATCATAAAATTAACATTTGTATCTAAATACCAGAGGTAGTTACTTGTCCAACATATGTTTATTATCCAAAATAGGAAATCTGTACAAAAATCTTGGCTTCTGTCAAAAGGTCACAAGTCAAGTGAAATCAATTACGTCTATCAAAAGAATGTCATAAATTGAACAATTCCCCTTTTTCCTGATGTACATTTTGCTGCCTTTAAAGCTTTTTTCATACTTTTGGTATCTTTTTTTTTTTCTTCTGTGTTTTTCACTGAGGAATAAAAGCATCCTGTAAACTTTTATATCAGTTATTTTCTGCGTGCCATCTCCTATTAAACCATTATTTATCTTTGAGAATAAAAGTATTTTTCTGACTTTTCTTGCCAACCTTGTTACACTCAATTTACAAATCCTTACTATAACAGCTATCCTTTCCTTTTAAATGTCCATAGCCTTGCCTGATGGACTTGTTGGGGGAGCTTTTTGTTTCTTATAAAAATAATATGATAAGCAAATATAAAGTGCAAATCCTTCATAAAGCTAGCTTAATGTACACAGTGAAGCCCAGGAAGGCTAAACACACAGCAAACACTGTTCCCATTACAAAAGCAGTCGGGAATGAAAACTTGAACAACTATAATCCCAGCTCAATTAAACACAGCAGACAAGCAAACACTTATTTTCCCCCTTAAGAACATATACAAAATCTTTCCCAGCAGTGTTTTTGCTTCCTATCCAAGTGATCTTGATGTTGCACATAGAACCAGACAGATCCAAACTCCTCTGCTAGCTGAATTTGTATTCCTAGGAAGAAAGCAGTTCAAAATCATTTAACACTAGGTCTTTGGGTCAAGTCAAGAGGCATGACCCCCTAACACTGAAAATTTATGCCTTTCACACAAATATATCACAGGATTGTGGCAACCATTCAGTCATTTTTGTGCTTGTAAAGGGGAGAAGAGATACATTTAAAGCAAAAAGCATTTCCAGGTGAGAAACACTGATTTAATTACTCAGTTATTCAAATCACACTCCTGGGGTGATTCTCTGTACATATGTGTGCTGCTTACACAGACTTTCCTTAAAGAGCTCCAGTCCAGAAATTAAGAATGCTACCTTAATAACCTGTATTTTCTTTAATTAGTTGAGACCATATTTTCTAGAAGGACTTTTAAGAGCAACTCCAAAATTTAACTCTATCTTTCTGATATTAGTAAGTTAGGAAGTTATCATGCACTTGCATATACAAGTAAAGGTAAATACATTTTTCATAGCATTACTTCTGTTGTTAATTTTTGTTAAAGCTTTTTTCTAACCACCAATCAGTCCACAAAGGAGTGATGCACTAGTTCTTGTTCAGACCAGCACTATGAAATCACCAGATATAGGGGACATGCTTGAACATTATAATCATTGTAATCATTGGCTTCTTTTAAGCAAGGAAATGTTATTTTCTATGCTGCTTTGACACTAGAAAAGTTTAAAAAATAGTAATTCAGCCCTGACCAAAATATTACTTTTTTTTTTTTTCTACCCAATTTGGGATGGCAACAATTTCAGAACTAAAAATAATGCATGGAACTTCTTAAGAATTTTAATTTTCTGAAATTAATACGATAGGGACAAAGTCACAAAATGAAGCATAAGACAATACAGAAGATTGAGGAAAGCAGTTCTCAACTGTAAGATTGTTGCTAACATTTCACAAACATTAGCATAAAGGAAAAAAATGATAATACTCTTTTTTTCTTATGTTGCATTTCAGCTCACTAAACAAATTACTGTAACTGAACATTAGTAGGCCACCTCAAGTTGTTATTGCACCATTTAATATTTCAAATGAAAATTAACTAGAGACCTTAGCCTACATTTTTAAAGAGCTTATAAAGTATAACAAGAATAACCTGGGGAAAAAAACCCAGTACTTTTATAAACAAGATGCTGGGAATTACAGAGATCACAGTCTATGAGACATATCCAGAAGAACCCACCATGCTCTTCACACTTATTTCAGTGTGCATGACACACTGGATCCCACAATGCACCAAACATGTCTCCCTGCTGCTCTTTGGTTTTCTCCCTGGGACAACAAATTGCTACTGAGAACAGCAGGGGAGGCAAGAGGGCACTGGATGGTGGAGGGATCTCTAAGAAAACAAAAAGGAAAATACAACACTGAGAAGATGTCCCACTGATCATGAAGGAAAGGTCAGACAGGATGTTGCCTTTGCCTTTTCTGGCAGTCTCACTTTTTCTTCAAATCTCAGCATCCTTCCCTTCTTCTTTAAGACCTTCAACTATGACAGAACTCTCTCTCTCCATCCTTTTCTTCCAAGCTCATTACTTCAAAATAAATTCCACTGCTTCAATCACCTCTGGAGACATGAGCAGTTCCTTCAATATCCCAAACAGACAAAACCATACATTCCTACCCTCTATAAAACACAGGGGAAATTGCTTGGGAAATGGCTGTTTTATTGCAGTTTTGCACTCTGAAAATAGATTTTCTAATATACTCTGAAAGAGATAATTATGGCAATGAATTTTATCCTGGACTTTCATGCTGGAAGGTCCATAATGAGCATATATATATACCCCTTTCTGATACATGTATACATAGTCCATTCATTGCAATTTCACAATAGAAATCTGGCATCTCTAGCTCCCAACCTGAGTGGGGGAACAAGCTGTCCAGTGTCAGACATAAGGTAGAGACACATTTACAGAGTTTTTCAAGAGACTGTTGCCCAAGTAATATCCTTTCCTATCTTCTAATCCCATATTTGCTTCTGGATTTTTCAGTATTTTCCCTCTGCCCTGACGGAAGACTTCCCCAATCCTGCTGGCAGCAGCTAAGAAATTCTGTGTTCTGTAATCAGCAATTTCCTTGCTGCTTCATCCCTTACATTGAAGAAGTTAGGGTCCTCTTTATCACTGTGTGCAATCTGAAGAATGATGTGTGGAGACTTGAAACAGTCTATCATTCCCTGTTGAGCCGGAACTCAGCTCTCTCTTCACACATGCAGTTAAGCAGCAGATGTGATTTGTCACTCTGGTCAAACCATTGGTACAGCGACAGTAAATGCAATGTGTTTGCTATGTTAACAACTCAGATGGGGTGAGAACACTTGTGTGATGACCAGTCAGAGCATGAACCCTAACCACTGCACCATCTTGATAGCCATGTCACAGATGGATCCTATGGCTTTTTTTGAATCCAGTAGGTTCTTTGAAGGCTGAAGGTTGCCAAAAGCATATAGACTGCTGTAATCACGTGGATGATTTGTAAATTTGGCAACTGCACATCCTTCTGGTGATCTGGAGAGTTTAGTTTGTTTGGGATACAGGGTTTTGATGTGATTAAAAAACAGAGGGTCGCATTTTGTGATGTCTTGTCAGCTGTGTATCAGAGAGCCAAGGACTTCAAGCCAATGTGAATAACTCAGATTACTCAACAATCTGTCTTTCATGGCATCGTACAGGTCAAAGATTTGTGCATCCTCCTCTTTACTGTAATTCTTATGGCACACTAAGAGTGTATGTGACTCATCTGTACACAACCAGGGAATGTGGACTAAATACCTAACCTAACTATTTAACAGAATCATCCATTGAACCATTTTATTTGGAAATGGGACTTAAACATCTAAGCCAAACAACTGAGGAAAAGCTGTATATAGTTAGCTTTAAAAAGTGAATATTTTCAGGTGTCCACCAAAGTCTACCTAGTGATAAAGCAACTTTTAGGGAGCATATCCTCTCCTTTGTATAATCTCCTCCTTTCTACTGACATACATATGTTATATGTTATAGTTATATGTTCAGAAACTAGATTGGTTTCTTTTCTTCCTGATATAGGAAGATGGCACCAGATGATTACACAGGAAACAACACTAAGAGCTCCAGAAGAGCATTCTAGGTAGAAAATGTTCCTTCTCAAAGTATATTCATGTTTGCAAAGACAAGGAATCTCAATGTCAAGCATATTTTACCTACATACTTGTGAGAAACCTTTCTGCAAAGAGAGAAACAGAGGCAGGGAGTGCAAACCTCTGCAGTACACAGCATTTCGTATCTTTCTGAAGCTAGGTAAGAGCTCTTGAATATTTAAAGAGTTAATTAGATCTTCTCGTACCCTTTTTTATTCTGTTTGCTTTGTGCAATGCCATGCAAAACCCAGAGGTGATTCTACTTTCAGATTTAGCAAGCAACATCTTGTAGATCATGTGCAGATTAAAAAAACCATGCAAAAATTTCAGAAGTACACAGCTGACTTTGAAGCCAAGTTGCATTATTGGTCAAAATAGAGAGGCTGCTGCTGTTCTGTTAGGATTTGTATCAGTTTACAAGCTATTAATTCCCCATTTTGTCTTGAAAATTCACCTGTTCTTCTTTGTGACAAAGCTGAAAACTAGTAGCAAGTTTTGATTCTAAGAAAAAACTAAACTTGATGTTGACAAAATTTC
The DNA here is from genome assembly GCA_013400955.1 of Drymodes brunneopygia. NCBI lineage: Eukaryota > Metazoa > Chordata > Aves > Passeriformes > Petroicidae > Drymodes > Drymodes brunneopygia. The sequence continues at coordinate 62,103 of VZTZ01008467.1, read as the reverse complement.
ATTGGAGTGTTTATTTGGACTGTCTTCTTTGTAAACAGAGGTTTTGCTTTGTAGAGCAGTGTCTGAAGATTTTTGCTATGACTTGTAAACACTCAGTTAATATGCTCGTAATTTATTTATAACATTTCTGTGCTTCAAATGCAAACTTCAAAATCTCTCTCTGAGAATCAGAGTACAAAACAGAACTGGTTACATCTGCAGAAAAAGGTAAGCATCTTTAAAATATGCTTACACCAATTTGGAATCATAAGTTAGTATCCAATTTGTGTCTGTCCCTATCTTCAGCACTATGAGCAGCTCTTGCCCCCCTAACAAAGATAATAACAAAAAAATCAGATAAAGGAAGATGATTACAGGAGTGGAATGCTTTCAAGCATAGAATAACTAAGTAAACAAGGACTTTTCAGTTTAGAAAAGAGATGACAGGAGCCAGGGTAAAAACAAATACTAAAAGATGGCACCTAAAATAAGGAATAACAGCCTTGTTGAACTCCTTGCCAGAGGACATAATAGATTCTAAATTTTACATGGACTCTGGGGAACACTGAAGAATCTAATGGAAAAGAAATCTATTTAGATTTGCTAAATGCATCTAGCTCAGTCCTGAGGCAGGGAAAGCGATCAGAGGAAGAATCCTATTTTTACACTGTTTGTACTTTTACCTAAGTGTTGATATAAGGCAACTACAAGAAACAGCACACTGAATTGGATGGTCCTTTGCTCCAGCAAAGTACAGCCTTTTTTACCTTCTTATAATATTAAAATCACTCTTTCCTCCTTTGTATTCAGTGGGGAAACGTATTTTGTCTGCACCAAGTTACATTAGGTGATTAAACAAACTCATATCTCTATGACACCTGAAATCTTACTTCTTCCTTACTCATGTCCTGATAGGATAGTTTCATTTTCAAAGGATAAATCACCAATAGAAAATCAGGCATTTCTTCTTAACTCCTCTTTTTTCTTTTTCTCCCTTTTTCCGGCTGCTCCATACTATTAATTTGGAAGAGGAATTCCAGTGGAAATGTGGTAGCTCTGGGGTTCCAAAATGTCATGCCCTAATTCATCTGTGTTAAGGTATATGCTTGGGGAAAAACAGGCTAAGATACACATCCCTTGGACCTGTAATCTCAGCTCTGTTTATCAAATGGGATAGAATTTATAACTGTAGGGATCTCAAAAGTAATTTTCTCATACTCACCCCTCTTGCTGATGGCCTAACGTTAGCTACAGAAGGCTGGAGGCAAGAGAGCTATAAGCTAGTTCATGCACATTAAAATAGACATGCATTAGCTTTAAGAGCCAGAGAGAAACTCTACTGACTTTAAAAACTACCTATTCATTGAGTCTCTGGGGACTGAGTTCTAAAAAGTCAATATCAAATTCGGGCAGAACAGAAGAACACCTATAATTTTGTTGCACTGTAATTTCTCTAACATCTGCTACAGAAAAATTGTTACAGGAAATCTTACTTTGTATGATGCAATTCAGAATTCTGTTTTTCAGGTGACACTATCATAAAGTTAGCCTGTGATAGGAAATCAGCAAAGCATTACAGCTGATGTGGCTACAGATTCGAGAAAATATAGGAAGGATGTCTCTTTCAGAGCATCTCAGCCCTCGCTAAGGGGTCAACTTTTTCCACGTAGGAAGAGCCATGCAGTTTTATGCATGCATATGCTTTGCAATTCCCTAACCCAAAGGTTAGGCTAATTAATTCCTTCTCTTATCTTGCTTGAAAGATCATGGGGAGTTCAGGTCAGGATTTTTTACTCACATTACTTTTGTCTATTAGGCTTCCTTGGCCGGTTTATATGATGTTTTCTAAACAAGACCTAATCTCATTGTTGATCTTAACTAGATGTTCTGTTCAGCTGGCCTGTGCTGAAACACAAACAGCACTGTGAGTTCCTGCAGCAGAAAAGGAAGCCATGGACTGCAGTGCACTTTAGAAGAAAAAAGGAAATGATCCAATTAGTAAAAACAACAAACTACCACTACTTGTCAAACTACCTCACCTTTACTTTCTTACATATGGAATGACAATCAACTTTGATATTGTCCAGTTTAAACCTTTATTTCAATTACATTTGGGTTTCAAATTCAAGGTTATTATTTTTAAAAGAAACTGCATTGAAATTTCTGGTGTTTCTTGATTTCACCATTTAGAAAAAGAACGGGTGTCATCCTTTCTTATATAGCTCTGTAAAACAAAATACCTCCACTGCTGGCAAGTGGATAGAAACCAGCCCCAGGAATATGCTGCCAGGAGTTCAGCACATAGGTACGGACACAGCCTAAGACACTTGATGTCTCACAAAACCATAGCAGGCATGCTGAGCAAAAATCCTTTATCATTGTGATTTCAGTCGGGTCTTCAAAGACAGCTGTAAATCTAAAGCTTAGCAACCACTTGGCCTATCTTTCAATATTTTAAACCTCTGTGATCTATTTTGCTATCAGTAGGTTTTTCACCATTCAGGTACCCAAAGCACAAAAATAGGTACACAGCTAGTTCTTGCACAGTTTTTAGATAAGGATTCAATATTCTTCTTTATTTATTATCAAAGCAGGCACTCCCATACTGCCTTGTAAGAGAGCAAAGTAATATGCAGTTCAAGTGCCAGTCAGTATTTTCCTTTTGTGTTTCTGATTGCAGGCTGGTTACACAACACTAATGGGAGCTTTTATTTATTTATCTAAATGAACAGAAGCCAACATGCAGAAAAACAAGAGGTTAAATCTTTAAAGAGATCTCTTTCCCCAGTTGTAATGGGGCTGTGGACAGTGTTCCTTTTTCAGCTAGAGAAGGAAAAGAGCAGGGAATATATGGAGGGCATATAATGCATTGCACAGGCTGAGTTTTACAGTGGCTGTCTTCTGGCTCACATCCCAAAACGTTATGCCACCTTCTTATCAAGATGAAGCCCCAGTCCCACAGTGACATTTCTTTAGCACAAAGAAGGCTCTCTAACCTCAGCTGTTACAACCCTGCTCAGCTTCATTATCTTCAGCAGCACTATGTTAATTTACAGTGGTTTTTAGTGATACATAAATATAGCTATTCAGTGTTTATTTATGGAAAATAAATAAAACCCCCAATGAATAGAAGATAAATGACAAAACTGAAAACAAAGAATACACATGATGAGACATAGTAGGATTTTGTTACATAAAATTATTTTGCTACAATCTAATTTCATAATACTGAGGCAGGAGACCTAGAGATTTTGCCAATGGCATCCCAGTTTTAAAGTATTTCATTTGAAATGCTTGAAAATAGCAAAGCTCTCATATCCCTCACTTTTACGTATTATTTTCAGTAGTTCATGGAGGTGCATATTTTATTCATCTATTCCTAATGGAAATCTGTGATTAAAAAAAATAAATTAAAACCAAAACAAACCCTCAAGATGTTACATTCTGAGATTTAATTTGTCATTAAACAAAAAACATATGATGCTAGTAACTGTCACTTTTGCAAAATGTGCTTAATTATAAAATTAAATGAGGCTTCTTTGCAGAACCAATTGTGCTACTCTCCTTTGCAGAAATCTGAAATGATAGCCACACTGCACAGCAGCTAACGTAGAGAAGTAGTTAAATTACAAGAATTAAAATAGGCACTTGTTAACATGCCAAACTTTTGCCTCCTTGCAGATGTCTGGAATCTCCAGACCTGTACAAATTATTCATATCTCACCCCTTTTCCTCCCTGTTGTTCACCTCAAGCTGCCACTGCCTTTTCATCTGCACTACACGCTTCCCTCCTCTCATCCCCACGGTCAGGCTGATACCTGAATGTGGCCTTGTACATGCCATGCCTTGCACTTACCTTGCCAGATTTCACTCAGAACAAACACATGGCATCTTTCACCAACATGGGCAATTAAGGGAGTGGAGCCTCTACCCTCTTAAGACATCTGAATGAGGCCACATAACAGCATTTGTTTTGATCAGTATCTTAATCAGTGCCCAGCCTTTGTGCTGACTCCAGCCACAGCGATCAATCTGAACCAGCACTGGAAGCTGTCCAGAAGGCTGAGCTGTCAATTTACTTGTCTACTCCTGAGTTGTGCTGTGTCACACACTTAGAGCCTGATGAGCTAAAATATTGTGTTTCTTACATTCCAGGAAATTATCTTTTCTTTTACATGACTATATACCCCCATCTGGGCATTTTCAATCTCTTAAGAGCATCAGTCAAGGTCGTGGAAGTTGTGTGGTTATCTCAGATGTCATGACATTAAAAGTAGTTTCAAGGGTTATTTTTCAAATATGATGCCTTATGATTTCTGAGTCTGTGCTCAAAAGTAAGAGACTTCCATTTTATCCACAAGTTAGAAAGAAGCAATAAGATTCTAGTTTTTATTTGTGGCTGCACAGCCAAGGTGACACTTCTGAGGGCCATCATATTGCAGGGACATCCTGGCATATATCTTCTCCTCCAGCTATGTCCTCTGGCTCTGCTGTTCTGGCAGCAGTGAAAGACATAGCACAAAAAAAAAATTCTGCTAACCCTTCCAATGAAGAAAAAGATCATTCTTTCCACAGCTTGCAGTATGTCCTGTGAGCACAATAAAAATATCTTATTTACAGTATATTTTTGGCAATACTAAAATGCAACAAATGAAGAACTCTAGGCTATAGGCTATCCTGTATTGACTACTTCTTCTGTCAATGCATCATATGAGCTAGCATACCATCATGTTTTCCTAGTGCCAGAAGATACTGACCTCAGTTAGAAATACAGACCCCAGCAAAATGTGATTCTATATACATTCAGGCAAGAAATATTACTACATATTGATTAAAACTACTATTTTTCATTCTTGACACAGCTTTTGTGTTGGTATCAGGGCATCAAAGAACATCATATCACTTTATCCTAAAAAGACAATCACATAGCAGCAGGAGGAGAAGTCATGTTGTGCATTGATATTTGTGGTCCAAGAATCAGAGTTCTCATTTTGATGTGGAAAAGCAACTATTCTTGATTTACTAAACTCCTGGGTAAAGATCTTAGGCCACATTTACAATAATTTTGAATTAAGAATTGAATGGCCAATGAGATAGATTTGAGGTACCACTTTTGAGATTTTGTTTTTGGAGAGGTACACTTGTAACTCAAAGTCAAAAGAGATGTAACCAGTACCGGCCACTTGCAAAAACATTTAAAATAGTTCAACACTTGCTTATTTAAATTCCACGCTCTCTAACCAATTAACCAAAATTACACTTTACTGAAAGAAGAAAAGAACAGCCATATTAGAAATCTGTGTCTGCAAATTCTGGAGGGGAACAGATATGCAAATTTACGGGAGAGATTACTTAGATGAGTGCATTTTATATCAAAATGAAAGCAGAATATTTAACCTTCACTTGTAAATAAGATCTACAAGACTAAAGTATGATAAAATATGGTTTACTTATTTTCTCTTGATGTGTTTGCAAGTGTTTTAAGTGCTATGAACAGATTTTGCCTTGGAGCAAGAGACCTGTTAAGTAACTTCTGTGGCAGTTGAACTCATAAAGGGTACAAGAGGTACTGCAGATTTGGGCTATCACAGAATTCTAGCTATGAGCTATTCATAATGCAATAATTAAAACTGTGAACTAAATGTATTTGTTTTGATGAAGGCAGTATTTTTTCTTTTAAATAAAAAGGGGGTACTTTCAACATAAATGATACAATTGTACCATTTGCAGCAGAGAAAATAAAGTTAAATTCTTACACTTCTTTCTGTTGGTATAACATGATACTTTGAAGTGTTTGTGGAGTTTGCAACACAGTTATATTTGGATTGCTTTATCTAATTTCTGACTTTCGGAAATTCTGATGGATTACTTCACAAAATGCCTGAAAGTATGATTTCTATTTTTAAAGTAACAGAAGGAAAAACTAATGAAACAGTTCATCAAATTCACTTCTGATAAACAAATATATCTTTCTAAAATAGATAAATAGAAGTCTTATAGGGAAACTATACAGCATGAAAAAAGATGAACATATAATGGTCAGTCTCAGAAAACTTTAAGCTAAAATGCCCCACTAAGAAAAAAGAAGTGCTTGATTTACATGGAAAGCAAGTCATAACCTAAACACTTCCCAGTAAGCTTCAAATACCAGAGCCTGTTTTAAGTTCTAAATTCAGAACAAATTCAGTGTATTTGCTGAGAGCCTTCATCACCTTCAAATGTCTCTGCACTTCATTGCATACATTTTCTGTGAAGACCTACTTCAACACCATAAAGACATTGCTTGCTTTCCAGCATTTTGACTTTTTCCCAAAATTACCAGGATTTTAGGAACTTGACGATAAGCATGCACGAACATAGATATTACACTAGACAATACTTGATTTTAGACAAAAGGCTGAGAAGCCCCTTACTACAAGAAAGACATTGACGTGCTGAAATGCATCCAAAGTAGGGCAATGAAGCTCGTGAAGGGTCTGGAACATGAATGTGATGAAGAGCGGCTGAGGGAGCTGGAGGTGTTTAGCCTGGAGAAGAGAAGGCTGAGGAAGGATCTTCTCATTCTCCTCAACCACCTCAAAGGAGGCTGTAGTGAGGTGGGGCTCAGTCGCTTCTCCCAAATAACAAGCCATAGAACAAGAGTAAATGGCCGCAAGCTTTGTCAGATAAGGTTATAAAGAAAAATTTCCTTACCAAAGGGATTGTTAAGCACTGGAGTGGCTTGCCCAGGGAACTGGCTAACTCACTATTGAAAACATGAAATAAAAGTCACCAAACACAACAGAAAGTGCAAGGTATCTAAATATGTGTAGGACCACCTTTTCATGAAGTTATTGCATCTGCTTTCAGTTGAAAGTTGTTTGTGTATATAGCTGATTCTATTTCAGAAATGCAACAAATGCAAATTGGTCATATGTGTATCTGTCATGCAGGATACATTGTAAAGCATAAAGAGGAATAATTTAACAACACAATTAATAGCATTTTTGCTAAGCTGACCTTACAGATTTTTTTCCTAAACTTTAATAACATCTGAATATTTTTTTAAAATTATATCTTTATTTAACTGTCAAGGAAATGTAATTTTTTCCTTTCATTTTCCTAGCACCTTTAAATCAGAAGGAAGATTTCACCTACATTAACTTAAGAGGCCCTAAAGCAATGATAAATTCATTTGGCTGTTTAAAATTATACTTTTAACTTATAAATTTCTCAAGGGAAATTCTTCAAAGGATGCTATGAGTCTGTTGCTATGCAGAGCCAGCTGAGTTAAATGCAGATGAAGCAGATTGCTGGCAAACACTCCCAACAAGATGTGAACCATGAACCCAGAAATCTTTGATTATTGTCTAGCCTGGCTCTTTACTAATCACTCTATTCACTTCATGTGCTAAGGGTACTCAGCTGTGGCTATTGTCAGAAAAGGATGGAATACAAATAGGTAAACTCCTACATGCTGAAATCAAGAGGATCATTCATTACATAAGATATGCAAATGTACCCTAGAGTGATTGGGAGATAGAGGCATATATTCAAGTGACAGCAACTTCAAAAAACCCTAGCATATCAACAAAGCCAGGACAATTTCATGTAGGCCTGCTCTTTCATTTCAGCAAATAGAAGGAAATTCATCTCAGCCTGGCCTGCAAATAGAGGGTCTTGAAGGTTAGTAATGAGGCTGAGGAATAGACGGGAGGTACATTCACACTTTTAAAGATCTGACAATGTGACTGGTTTAGTCATGACTAACTGACAGTATTCTGTCTGTAATACGAAGTTTCTCAAGTCACCTCATTTTGCTTGGCAACCATGCGGTCCATTTTTTAACATGAAACAATTCTTTTTTACAGGAGTAAGGTTTTCTTTCAAATGTATTACCAAAGGATGCTGGTAGTTGAGAAACTATCAATATTGAATCCATACCCAGCAGGTAAAGCCACCTCCTGTCATTGAAAAGCGTCCTTTGGTATCAACAATTTTGTTATAGACCTGCATTGGTTAATAGCTATTTTGTTGCAAATGAACACATCTTGGGAATACAAAAGAATAGCACAGCTTTGAAGAAAAAAAATCAATATATATATATATACAAACAAAACTTCCTTTTAACTTCACTTTCCATCAGTACTCATATGGCAATTTGAAACAGGCATTATTCAGCTGATCAGTTAAAGTGAATAATAAAGTCTATTATTCAGGAATGATTTGTTAGCTCATTAAGATCTAAATACTCCAACACACGTTTTAAAGTCTGCGCTCTTCAGCAACATAACATTTTGTTTCTCCTATTTATCAGTTCATTTCTGTGTACCTATATCCCTCTCTACCTTTGAGATTATGTTTCTTGAAATCAAGTGGCAGCTGTAGGATGCAGTTTATAAGGAGAACAGACTCGAAGATCCTGGAACACAACAAAAGGTTCAAGAAAATGCTACAAAATCAACATTTCAAACTAAGATTCAGAAAACATAGGGGAAAAGTCTATTTCTAGGCAAGCTGTAGGATAGACACAAGAAAAGGCTAAAAAAACCCCAAATAAAGAAAATGTAAGCAACTAGTCTTTTAGAAAATCAATTAAGAGTGAAAATATTAATGGCTTTCACAGATACAAGTGTGCATTTATTATCTCTGACAGCCTGCCTTTTATCATGCTCCTGCTATTAGTTTTCTCTCAGCTTTGTACATAGCATTTATTCACTTTGAACAACCTTTCAGAAAATAGCTGGAGACAAATATTGTCAAAGAGTTTGCAATAAACAGCAACATTTTTTTTGCAAAACACGTTTTTATTCCTATCATAAGTGGCATTTTCCACGTAATATTCTCAAAAGCAGAAGTTGGGTTCAAGATTTAGAAGGTTTAAAAAAAATTATTTGTGTGAGTAGTAACATGACCTAGGATGAGCTACAAAGCATAAGCAAATACTGCCCACTGCAAAATCATTAAGTAGCTACTGGGCTAACACCCTCCAGCAAAAAAAAAAACAAAAACAAAAACAAAAAATCACCCAACAAACATTATATCTGCTTCACAGTTAAATATCACATCAAAAAGACTTAAACTGCAAACCTTTTCTTTATAACAGAAAGCTAAATTTCACAGGAAAGATAGAATCAGGTCTTTTATTCTTGCTCCTAGAAATTATATCCCAAACATAATCTGCAAAATCAAATATGCAAAAAATCAGTTAAACCTGTAAAACAGCTGCAGAACACTAGATGCAGCTCAGCTGCACCTCCTGTGGGTTACAGGTCTTCGCAGCAATAACGAGGCTGAACTATCCGTGCCTCCGGATCTGACAGATGCTGCCCATGCCAACCCACAATCAGCAGAAGATATCCAGAGGGCTTCATTTATTCGTTTTGATTATGTGTCTTCAAAAAGAAAAATAAACACATGGGAACATTCATGGCTATTGCAACTTGCTTACTTACTTACATTTAAGAATAGTTTCTATGCCAAATACCTGTCTCTGAAAAAACTCCTGTGTATAGTTCAGGAACTAGAAGAGGACTACTCTAAACACACAGTTTGCAAATAGTGTTTATAGACCAAGAGACTTCAAATTTATGGATTGCACCAGCTGTCCAGTTCCCAAAAAACTGAGTGGGAAATCACCTTCTCTGTTCTAGGAATATAGCTCTTTCATGTTCTTTCACTTAATACCAAATGTACTTACTGTGCATTTGAGGGCAGACAGAATCAGGTGTTGCTACCAATACTTTCTGAAATATAGCAATGGTTTCCATATTCAAAACAAACAAGAACAGCAGGATTTTAAAATTTTAAATACATACACTTTATCACATCACGAAGTATTGTGATATCTGAAGTGTTGAAATAATACAGGAATAAAAAGAGGATAACACAAACACTGTTTTACTAACAACAGTTTTATTTTATGCAGGGTATTTCAGAAAATTTTGTTTGGACAGTGTATACACTGGAATTGCTCAGACACGGAAATCTACTTAAATGTAAGACCACACACATTTAAATCCAAATTCGTCCTACTTCATCTGAGGCCTGTCAGTGGGCATCTAAATTACGGGTTTCACCACTCCTGCCTTTTGAGTATTTAAAAAGATAGCAGCAATGTCTGATTTACCTTTGAGGGCAACACTCGTTTTCCATTCATTCTAGGGCAACAAGACTCCTTATTTAGGTGTGAAAGTTAAATTACCTAATGTGACATAGATTAATTCAGGTCATGTTCTTAAAACTCTGCAATACCTTTCTCAGTAAAGGCAGTAAACAAAGTGTTGAATTTATACCACCATAAATGGAGAAGCTTTCAGAAATTATTCCGTGTGAATGAGATCAGACTGTCTTTGTTCTCCTCCATCACATATAACTCTCAGCACATTGCCTGCTTGAAAGATGTATAGTTTAATTTAAAACAGCATTATTTCAGCAACATGAAATAGCACTTTCCCATTATTAAGTATTAACCAAGACAGCACAAGATTATCCATTCACATCCTTTACAAGAATAGTGTTGATCACGTACCAGCAAATGTCTCCTCACTAAAGAAAATCAAAGTCCTGATATTTGAAAATTGTGCTTTGTAGATTATTTTGAGTATCTGTTTGTTTCTACACCTCCTTTTATGGGCTTATAAATTTATCAGGCAGCCTACAGGTAGTTTTGATTAGAGTTACAGAGAAATTTATATTTTTTAAATTATTAAAATACATTTCCTTTTGTCACCAAATAGCAAGAAGAATAATCTTTAATGATCATTTAAGGTATTTGCTTCCTGTCATTTCTTCTGTTTTGGAACACTCAGGCTAACTAGTTGATAATAATTTTATGAGAGTAGATGGCCGTATTTTCTTCCTGTTGAAATCAATGGTACAACATTCACTAAGGTCACCATGACATCATTCCACTTATGGTCCAATTCTGAACAGTTCACAATTTACAGATTTGATCCATAATTAATAGTCCATATTCCACACTGAGATATGGTATTTGGGACTGTAAGTCTCCAGACACTCTTCACTTGGAAAACAGTCCATTCATCATGAGATTTAAGCAAATCAGATTTTAGTCTGAACCAAATCTAAAAAGGAGTATAGAAGAAGGAATGAAAGCTTATGTTGCCCTGATCATAGAACTGTTAAAATCCAGTACTTATCCTCTTGAAGAAAATTTATATGTAAATAAAAAGAAATAATTTTGATAAATTACTAAGTCACCTAAACAAGTATCACAGCTTCCAATTACAAAATATTCCAACATATGGAACCCAACATATGGGCCACTTGCAAAAGGGGTAATTTTTGTAATTTACAAAAATATTGATAACGTGTTTTCATTCTTAATCTTGAACTGTGCACTTCAAATGTTTTTAGGAAATGCAGTATTATATTCCAGTTAATGTATGTTTATGTTAAACAAATAGTGACTCTAATATTAATAATTGACTGTAGGATGGACAGGTGTTTGCTACCAGTTATACCATTATGTTTCAACAGCAAATGAAACAATTTTTACAGTTTAAAAAAATTCTGATTCATGACTGAGGCATTACAAATCAGTTAACAATAACTTTATAAAATCTGAATAGCAATTTTTGTTTGAATTACATTCTAGCACTAACAGAATAGTATTACACTGTCAAATGAGTTGTGCCATACATTTTACATAATTGAAGACGTTGTACAGAAATTAAACTCTGGATCTGGCAAATTAACTGTTCAAACATAAATCTGATGAGGACTGCATGCCAGCTGCATGCAAAAGGGTGAAGGAACCAATCTGACCATGATACTGAGGATCATCTCCACAGACACTGCTCCTGGAAAAAGCCTACTGGGAGCAATAGAGGCATTTAGATGTGCTCAGAGACTATAGATTTATCCTATTTGATAGAACTCTGAATGCCAAAACCTATGTGCATCTCCCCAAGGGCCAGTGTCACTTACTTATAAAATAAATAACTGAAATGTCTTCCTTGGTATTTTTCTTATGTTTCTAAATGTGATTTGGAGATAAGCATTTAAATAAAGCCTACCTTTTTTAAAAAAAACCAGAATCTTAGCTGTGTCATAATTGGACAGTGCAAACTACAATATAGTACAAATTATTATCAACATTCAACAGAGGGAGAAAAAGGAAGAAAAGAAGACAAAGCACTGAAACTAACTTTTGTGAGTGTATTTATGAAGGTGTAAATGGAAGTGTCAGAACACTTTTCAATACAATGTACCTAAACAGACATGCTTTTCAAAAAGGTCAAACAATTCTCAAAGTTTATTGACATATTACTATATGGAGAAAGGGGAGGTTAATGTTTGTGTCTATGTAGTGACAATTCTTATTCCGGTAACAGAAGAGAATTTAAGAGTGACTCTGCATACCCACAAAATCTTACCTTCAGCTACCCTACAACATCTGACAGAGAAAAGCCTTTTTATTTGCTCTGATTCTAGATTGTAAATCCTGGAAATAGTAAGTAAATGCTGAAATTTATTCTGTCAAGTACAAACTGTACAGACATCAATACTTTTTCTAACATACAATCAAAAATGGCTCCAGAGAGAAGTCAATTTGAGAGAATGATACTTGGAAACAAAAATTTCACTAAAATGTCAATGTATATTAACTTATTTAATATTTCCTTTAACATGGCACTCCACCTAGCCAAGGGTGAAACAGGTCTGAAGGGGAAAATACAGCTACTGCTAGGAAATGACAGGTAATTTACTGTGTGTGAGACCACAAATTATCAATAGCTTTATCATGGTAGAGGCCTGTTTTGGCATACTAATAACTGTCTGAGAAAGAGGTACTTTTATCTATGTTGCAATGAGATATCTCAAGGATATGAAATGTACATATGAGAGGGACAAAACAGCTGGGTAAGACAGGGACATAATGGTAAGATTGGAAGAAAAGAGAAGAACTTCTTTATATTAAAATTCAGCAAAGGTATCTGTAATGTCTATGAAGAAACTCACTGCACTTTTGACATTGCCCAATGCTTACCACCCAAATAAATAACAATTACACGCATATTTCAATATAATAAGCTCTGATTCCAGCTCCACAAACCAACTAAAGCATATTTCAACACAATTCCACTCATAATAAAAAACAGATAGTAAAGGAAATACATGTGTCTTTGTGATCTGATATACACATCTGCAGACATTTACAACACATATGCATTTCCAGGGAATGCTGAGCAAGTTAAATTGGGAAATGGGAATTTTTTTCTTAATGGGCATGTGCAAACGAAGAGCATGACTCAGGAAGCAAATAAGCTGTGACAAAGATACAGCAATCCTATTAGGCCTATCTGTTTTCAAACAAATATCATATTGCAGCATCATGTTAAAGAAACACCAATCATGATAAAAATACGACAACTTTGGAAATAGCTTGCTGCAGGAAAACATCACTCAAATGTGAGGTGGCTGAGGGTCAGGTGATTTTCAGATCTCTCCCCTCTCTGACAGAAGACCTGAGGTTAGCAATGGCTGTCCTTCAGAAATTCATTATACAGAGAAGCAAAACATCCCACAGCAACGCAGGGCTAGAGATTTATTTGAGGTCTTCTAAATCTCAGATTGTATTTTATGCAGACATCAACACGCCATTGCCAATGGCATCACATAGCTGCACTGTTCCCAGGGAATTATGCACAAAAATCAGCAGAGAAATGTGTTACAACAAAGAAGGATGGAAGAGTCTCACTTAAAAAGAGAAAATACTGGCAGAACCTCTAAGACAAGAGGTATAGAATAAAATGGTTCAAGAAGACAATATGTTAACAACCTTCAAAATTAAGTTATGTTGAGACATAAATTTAACTGCTCATTTGAGGGATCTTGCTAGTTTCTTAGATTTCATCCCATTTCTTTTTCTCCAGATAATTTACTTCAGGCTCACAAAGGCTCAGGAATGGAGAATTAAAACTTCTCTTTTGTCAAACAACAAACCCCAATTTAAATACCACATCTCTGACATGCAGGATATCCTAGAATGAGATTTAATATCTGAGACCATTCCAGTCCTGGGCCTGTCTGCTCAAATTGTAAATAAGAAACCAGATTTACTCAAATGTTTCATTTCCTCCCACTAAGGGGATGCTGAACAGCCCTAAATCTCAGCTTATGTTTATTTTGTCCCACTGTAGTGACCAGTGAGACATAAACAGAATGCATCTATCAGGGGGTTAATAATCACCATTGGGAACAGGATCTGTTTGACAAGTATAATTTCATATAAACCATCACACAACTATCAGATGGCAAATACTTTCTAGAACTAACCATTTGGACTGGAGTCAAACTGGTGAGCTGGAGGTGAAAAGCTCTCTGTTCTATTACTAATCCCCTGAGCTATAGAGGCCCTAGCTGGTACTTCTGCAAAGGTTCACACAGCTTTTTTTGAAAGGCCCCAAAAGTAGTTACAATATCTTTTTAAATAAAAAACAAATCAAAACAAACAAACAAAAAAAACCCTTCCACAGTTTCAAGAACAGCTACATTTTTCTTAAAATAATCTCTCTGAAAGTAGCAGACTGTACACATTTTACAAGAATAAACAAACTTATCTAGTATTTATCCACAAATTGGGAGTCAGAGATCATTAGTGCAAATTTCTGCTGACCAGCAGCATTTATTCTAAAAACTTTGGATATCCTAAGTGGTCCATCAGTGAACAACAAATATCTTCAATCTGTCTAATCTCTTCATGGGGCATGTTTTGTTTCCAGGCATGAATGTTACTTGGTGAAATTTCTCCTTCATAAGGAAGATAGAAAAGACTGGTGGAGGTGGCAAATAATATTTGGTTTAAGCTAGCAGGAGGAAGAGGAATACCAAGAAAGGCAAAAATTGTTTCAGCCGTCTTCTGAGGAAAGCTCACAATATCTTCAAACTTGACCAGCTGATAATTTGTTGGCAGCAAGTCCCTGTTTATTCTCATTGCTGCTGCTGTGTTTGCCAGCCATAAATAAGACAACACAGAAATAGCATTTGAATTAGAATTTGAAATTTCTTTTCTTAGTGATTCAAACTCAGAAGCATAGCCTTCGTTTAAACTACATTTTTCTTTACCATTCTCCCCTTTAAACATTGCAGCCAAGCGTTGTGGAATATTTTTCAAGGAGTAAAGGCTTGGCTTATTTTTGTACAACATTGAATAGACCCATGCACGTGGGTCCCTCACTACATATAATGCTCTCATTGATGGTCCTAAGATTTCCTGAAAGAAGGGAAGCTTTAATGTCCAGCTCCCACTGCTTAAACTAAGCACAGGTCGTGCATTAGGATAATAGATGAGATGTCTTCTCAGTTCCCTAATATAATCAGCATCTTTTTCTTGACTCCCTCTTGCCCTGCTTCTTTGTTCTAACAGGGATTCCCTCTTTTTGGACCTTTTCTTTTTGTCTTTACTTAATGCAGAATGCTGAGCAATTTTACTTTTGCCAGCTTCATATAAATGAATGTTTTGTAAATGCAACTTCGTGTCTCGAACTAGAGACTGGAGCCACCCTTGGATAAGACGAAAATTACCATTCTGGACATCAGAAATCTTCCATTCACAAGGATCTACAAAGGAATCAATTTCAAATTCAGTCTCAGGAATCTGAAGATACGGTGTAGGTATCCTGATGTATAAAAAGTCACTGGTATTGAAAAACAGCTGTTTTAAAATTTCTGCACCAGAAGTGGGAAGTGAAGTAATGATAACATCTGGCAAAACAACGGGGTTTCCTTCTAATTGTTTGGCTTTATTGCCTTTATCACGTTCTAGCCTTGTCATGTCACTGCTCCACTTTGCACAGATGGGCTGAGTACACATGCTCCACACATCCACCAATTCAATAAGCCACAGTGTGACAACCAGTATCAGGATACAACGCAACATTTTACCGAAGGATATGTAAAACCGCCACTGAAAAGCCAGTATGACCAAACTGACACCCAAAATTAGCCCTGCAATTATGTTCACTTTGAATCCAAATGGGAAAACTACCCTATTGTTCTTCATCTCTTTTTTCACAGATTCAGTACCGAGACCAAACATGGTCACTTTATTTTCATGAACTACTTTAGCAAAACCACCAAATCCCAAGTAATTAAACCTTGCCTTTAAATTCTGATACTCAGTCACAACAGAGATGGTATTTTCAGTGTTGTTGACACTGAGCGAAATCTGAAATCCAGATTTTGCATTATCCATGAGTCTACAGTTAGAAACATTGACATACGGGCCATAGAAAAGGTAAACAATCCTCGTAAGCGTGTTTTTCATTGGAAAGGTAACATTTACAAACTGAGTCCATCGCTTTTTGAATTCAGCAGCTTGTTCAGCCTCCTGTATCCTAGCAACAGGACTACTCCCACGATGATCAAACCAAAACATCTTGTAGTGGGCATCCCACACATCCATCATAGCTCCATTGTACTTGTTCTTAAACTTATACGGTATGTATTTAAAATCAATGTCAAGGTTATGAAAAAAGGCACTGACTGAATTAACAAGAGAGTCTTCCTCCTTCTCGATATGGTCAACTACTAACAATGTCTGAGAATTTAAGAGCAGCAAAACACGATACACACTTTTCAGTTTCATTGCTGATGTGTAAGCAGATACTGCCTCACCACTCACAAACATCATGTCACCAGCCTGGGAGGCTGTTATAATTTCTCCAGTTGAGTCTCCAACCTCGTCACCAATCCACTTCAGCCACTGGGCACACTCACCAAGCTGTCCTTCCCAAGGTTGGTTGCACTGGCTTGTAGGAGATGGAGCAAACACCAAGACATTGTTCAGGTGGCTCAGCTTAGGTCCATAAAGAGCCTCAGATACAAACACCTGTCCATTGGGAGCAAAAGTAAAGGAGTTCTGATCGGGATGTTCATGTCCCGGATTGAAACTTCTCCACCCATCAATCCATCTATAGGGTTGAAAGTGAACTATATCATAGACAGCACGTCCACCCAGTTTCCCAGACTTGAAGGATACAAAGGTGTTTGTCTGACTGTTTGGTAATCCAGCCCCGTAAGTAACAACTCCCCAGTTAGGAAACACATGCATTTTAGCAGTACCATAGTCAGGAGGTGGCCGAGGAGTGATTTCAGCATCATACCATATAAATTCAGTATGTAATGTGCTCCACCTCTGTGCAGTGGATGGCACCATTGGCCCATCCTTGGGTCTGTGTTTTCTAATTTGCTGTGCCAGCCAGTTGCCAGCTCCATTCTTCATGACGAACTTATCCAAGAAAACTAGTTGGCTCTCAGGACCATAAAACCAGTTGTAATTAGAATCTGCAACACCCACAGTCCTCTGGAAGCCTGGCAATAGGGTGGCATAGTAAAACCAAAAGTGCATTTTCAGCCAGTTATTCTCCAAGTTGTTAATACCAAAGTGGCGCTGGGCCAGGAAAACATACTGGGTCACTGACTTGGCTGTGTAACTCCCATAAGCTACTCCCTCATCCAGAGACCCATCCACAACATGATTGAGCAGAAACATTGTTTTCTCCATCACATCAACAACAGTGTGTTTCCAAATATTCGCCTGAGATCCTCTGTCCACTCCTGCAACTAAAGCCCCAATAAGCAAAGCAAGCATATTGGTTGCTTGGTGATTATGGAGAAGCTGCTTTCCCCAGGAACGAACCTTGGAGTACTCATACATTTCCTCGCTTACAGACAGTATCTTCTCCAGGTATTTTTGCCTTCTCTCATCTCTCAGTGAATTATACAAGAAGTCAAAAGCAGTGGCAAATCCTGTTAGGGAGTGACCGAGTGGCACTTCATCTCCAGGTGCATTCTCAACCAACCAGTTTTTGTAGCCAGCCATTCTATCCATATATTCTAGGGCAAAATCAAATGCAGCTTTATCGTCGGGGCACAGCAAGCAGTAGAACGCTAGAGGTGGCAGGTTGTTACCATAAATCTCATTCCACTTGGCCGCAAAATCAATGTGCTTGGGTGGAGGTAGGTAGTATAAAGGGTTGGACAGCATAACCATCACCGCACTCCTGATGGCTCTGAAGAGATGCAAATGGCTTGTACGAGCCTTCTGCCTCAGTGCCTGAACATCCTCAGCGTCGAAATACAAGCTGGGATGAAGAACTGTTCTTTTCAGCTTCTGCTCAGCACTAATACCTTCAAGTTGCTGTTTTTCATACTGGTCTACATTTTCCATGAAAGTCACCCAATCAGAGTAATTGCTTACAGATTCTTCAAAAGTGAAGACATCAAATACCATTAATGCTAGAAATAGAGTATGCCCCGTGAACATCAGAGCCATGATCCATTAGGCAGCTCCTCTTCCCCAGAAATACATTTCTTCACAAAACACAGTGTTCAGATATTAAACTTTCATCCAGTTAGTAAAAAATAATATCTTAAGGCATATTTTTATAAGACTTATTGTATACTGTGCATTACAACAAAGGCTCAGACTACTTGTAATCTGAGATACAACATTGAAATGACAAGGCTCTTGAAAAGTTAAACCTCAGGTGCCTTGTCTGTTCACACTTTTCTCAAATACAACACTACAAGCATAAACTCTAAGATCGGGAGAAAAGTAGAATGTCTAAGATAAGCATATAAAGCACAGGTCGACTGCACAGTAACAGACTGAAACACTATCTCTTGGTAACTTGAAAACCATGATCTGAAAAGGGAATTGAAGCCATACAGCTGCTTTTTAAAAAAGCTTTCAGTCAGGCCAAATTCCAAGTTTAGAGCTGACGAAAACTCCACTGATCACAAAATGACATAATTTATTCAAAACAATGTGTTATATTTGATAAAAGAGGGAACACACAGCACGTGGAAAATAGATTCCAAAACTGAAATTATTATCTTCAGTCTTCGCCTTTTCTCGATTTCCTTACACACTTTTCCCATCTTTCTCTTTTGGGATTCATGGAGGAATGGGAAGGAAAACAATAATTTTTAAAAAACTCAACATAGATCCTCCATTAGATCCTTTTGATGAAACTGCAGTGCTTTTAACCACTATTCCTCTCTGTTTGTGAAAGATGCATCTGAATGAAGAGTCATATTGACATATTTGCAAGTCTTTTTAAATCTTTTCTTCAGCTAGTGATGACCAAATTTGGCCTCAATGATTCAAAAAATCCTGCTCCTTCCATTATGATGTGAAAGGAAAACATGTGAAAGAGGCAGAAAGCCAATACTTTCTTGTCAGAAGAGCAGTTTCAGGTTTCCTTTCACTTTGCATGTTGGTTCTTTCTGTGGAAACAGAAACAAAAGTTCTCTGAAGCTGCGTAGATGTCAGAACATATTTAAAGTACTTTGGTTAACAAAGTGCTGCTAAGTTTATAGGAATGATGAGTTAATTAACCTTTTCTTTTAAGGAAATCAAAAAATAAAAGAAGGAGCATTTTCAAAGTTCCACAAAATTTACCCTTGGCAAAAGAGCAACTCAGATTCGCTACTCAAGTTCGCTTTATTTCACCTTTTCCAGCGTGAACATGAGCTCTCAGAGAATATTTTCCAGTTACCCTACCAGGAGATACACACGGAAATAAATCTGACACATGCCACCGAAATTCCATTCAGCTCGAATTAAAATACAATTAACCGCGCATTCATCCCAGGCGAGCGGCTCCGCGGGCGAAAGGGCGGCGGGAAGCAGGAAAACGCTGCCGGCAGTACCCGGACCGGCCCGGGCCCCGCCGCGCCGAGCCCGGCAGAGGGCGCNTTCCCTGCTGGATGGGGAAAGGCTGTAGGTGCTGCTTTGGGACTGGAATGATTTTTAGTGTTTAAATACTGATTCCCACATCTCTGTGCTGCTGTGGGCAGCATCACCAGCAGGCTCTGAAGGAGCAGCTGAATCACAAACCACTTCTAGAAAACTCCTTTATAAAGGAGCTTGATAAAAAGTGCACCAAACGTGAGGGAAGTTCAGCAGGTTGGGAACAGGAGCTGTTGTGAATAGACCTGAGTTGGCTTTCCCCTGTTTGTGGTGGTCACTCATTAAAATTTATTACCCAGCAATTTGCTGCATGGTTACAGTTTCCAGCAAGCACTGCTGGGGTGTTTCAGACCTTGGCAAGGCTTGACTGGCTGTGCTCTCCCCAGGCTCCTGGATGCCTACGACGAGCACCAGGCGCTGCTGAAGGAGCAGGAGACGCTGAAGCGGCGGGCAGAGAATGGGTACGGGTACGGACTGGGCTGGACTGGGCTGGGCAGGGCTGGGCTGGGCTGGGCTGGGCAGGGCAGGGCAGGGCAGGGCGTCAGGAGCCGCTGTGGGTGACAACTTTGTGAGAGCGGAACGAGCCCATGTCTCAGGGACCTTGGGGATGCGCACCATCTGCTTTGTTTGTGGCCGTCACACTTCTTTATACCTACGTTCCTACGCTGGCACTTGGTTTTATGCGATGCATTAAAATGGTTCTCATCACGCTTTAGCTGAAGGTTTCTGAAGTAAATTATAAAGGCGTCATGAGGTGTAAAATCCTTTGCCGCTCATCTCGGTCACGGTCAGTGGTGCTCTGAAGGGCCAGCAGGAAATCCTGGCCTATCGCCCTGGTGCTGTGGTCCGCCCACAAAATCCAAGAGACATAGCACCGTTCTTGGGTTTCAATCACAGTTTGGGTTGATGGTGATGACTTTCAGAGCCTAATTTTGTGACCTGATGTGATATCAAGCTGTTGTTCGGCAGTTGAGTGCAGGAAATGAAAGGGTATGAGATTTTGGGTGTATTACCACTTACTGTGTTTCTAATCTGTACTTCAAATGATGTGGGTTCTAATCATCTCAATAAGCATAACTTTTTCCAAGGCATAGCCTATGTTCTTCTACTTTTTATTTGCCCCCATACCTAGAAAATGCAATTGCATATTGTAGGTATTGCTTAAGCTACTCAATGTGTAACTATCTTGAAATGAAAATATGAATATATAAAGGCCATACATTATGGATACTGATTCTGTTTCTTTTTGCTGCAGAGTGCACCTTAGAAGGATTAAATTATTAAATTATGCACATTTGCATTAATGATGAACTGTGCCTGGAACCATCCTGATCTCTCAGATGTGCCCCATAGATTTGGCTTAAATGGGACAAATACTGATTATTGCCTGGATCATATCTTCCCATCAGAAGAAATTTGCATAATGAACAAAGATCAGCACATAATTCCCTGACCTTGAATCTTTTACAGTTGTGCCTTTTTATGCTATCAGGGAAGTTATTCCAGGAGGAGTGCAAAAGGAAATGTAAAGCAACAATAGAGGCCACATTCCCCTTTAAGTCTGTAGAAACTGAGTGGAATATACTACAAATGAAAACCTCCCAAGTCTTTCCTTCTATTCTCATTGTACCCATTACGTTTTTTCCCAAGGCTGACCCATTCTGGAACATATTAAAGTCTCAGAGAATGACTTCTCCCATAAATTGTCAGGCAATTCAGAATGAGCAGAGTATGTGTAGGACTTAGGTTAGGTTAAAAGCAAGAGTAAAGCTCTCCCAAGAGCTTTTCTCTCTCCCTGGGACCAGTGCTGAGATCATTACATGTTCAATTGCAATGTGGTATTTGTGGAGAAACATGAACATGAATTACTGACTGGCCCCATATATTCACAAATAGTACCGTTTTGAAAAAGTCTTGTTTATAAGGCAATGAAAGCATTTGTAAGGCATTTCACTTTTGCTGTGGCAGCTTTTTCACATTAACAAAAATGCTCTGACAAAATAGTTCAGACTCACTTTTTGCTAAGCAAATTGCAAAGCAGGAATGTCTTTAATTGCGTATGATTTCCAACAGTTTAGGCTACTTAGTTTCTGTAATTTTCAAGTTACTTTGCTTCAAATACAACCCATAAAAAAACCCCACAAAAACCCAACAAAACAAACAAACAAAAAACAAAACAAAAAACAAAACAAAAAAGCCAAGCCCAGACCAAAAGAAAAAAACAATAATGGTAAAGCTAGTGTTCATTTATTTTTTTCTATTGGTAGTTTTCAGTAGTCAGCAGAGACACATAGTTACTATACTACAACTGAAGAACAAAACCAAAATTTTGGATACAACTGGTATCAAGGATAAATAACTAAGTGAAGCAAACTTCAAAGAAGCTGGATTAAGGTAATTAGAAATAGTGACTCTGGATTGTAACCAATTCTTTGGCGTAAAATGAGTCTGAATTATATTGGCATTCTGCCTTACCTGTTTGCATAATGCTGTTTAAAGAGTGGTCACTGAAATCAGGGTCACTTTCAGAACAACTGTTAATTGTGAAAGTAACTATTAAAAGTTACCATTTACATTTTTATTTGTAGAGATACCATCTGGCAGCAAATTGCATTATATTACTGCATTTTCAAATATTCTTCATACTTATGAATAGCTGTAAAGCAAGGCTTATGGGCTATCAGCAAGAAAAAGATACTGTAAAATAGAAATAAGCTTTGAGTCATGGGAAAGTGACCTCACTGTCACATCAAATTCTTAGTATTAAAAAAATCATGGGTCATTGTTTGTGATACGCTGTGGTGTACTGCTTCAGGGATACCATTCTGCACTGATATCAAGATCAGCCGTCTGAATGATCTTGAAAATGCTAGTAGTGTATTTTCCTTGAGTACAGGCCAAGTACTAATAGATGGAATTGAAGAGTAGAACTGTCAGCTGGACTGCAACAAATTACTTTCAAGTGTCAAATAAAATAATAATTCAGAAGTTCATACATGAATGAAGTGCTGATGTCAATTATGAGACATAAATCAACATTCACAAAAAGACCGAGGTATTTAGGAAGGATCTGGATTAAGATAATTGGGTTCCAGTGGCGATGAATTCTTGAAACTTCTAACTCCTCAAATAGCAAAAGTACATAAATTCCTAAGTTTGAAGTAGAGGCTTTATTTCAGAGGCATCACAAGTTTGGGTGAGAATTCTTGACCACTGAGAAATCTTTCCATATTGGCAGGACTTGGTGCTTATTTCATTTCCCAACCTTACTATAGATGGAAAGATAGATTAAAATTTTCTGAATTTTAATCTACTCAAACACCTAATTCACTATGAATTCTTGAAACATTCCTCATTACAACAAACAAATTAAAAAACATTGAAAAACAATGCTGTGTTTATGAGGATCCACTTTAAAGTATTAGTCTGTTGATCAGAAGCACCCACCTTTCATAGAGAAAACATGGGTGAAGTGGACTTTTCCCCCTAAAAAGAATGCTAACCACAATCTTTCAGCTCTCGAATGACCTAATCTCTTGTCTGATTCAGCAAGCAGCATCTTTTTGTTTCAAACTAGGGGCATCCTGTGGAATCATGTTACCTCTCATTAATATAATCACACATAGAAACTTGCACGCATAAATGAATTCCATTAGAGGAAAGGAGTTAGGCCCACGAATAGCTCACACGTTTTACAGTAAACGGGTATTGGAACAAAGTGTATACCACATTCTCAGAGAAAGATTCCTTCAAATTGTGTCTCCTGCTCTATGACGCTTCCTTTTGCAATATCCAAGTCAATTTCCTCTTTGTGTAACCCTACCTGACAGGAAAACACACAAACTCCACGTTGTTAGCCAGCCAACTAGTTTTGGAGGGAGAAATCTGATGTTACTGATGAACATTTGACAAATAAAGGGGATGTATAATAAAGTATATAAAATGTATAAAGGGGTTGTATGATAAAGCATATGAATAATTGATAGCAAAGTTCCTGTTTTTTGGGGATCAAGTGATTTCAGGAGAACTGAATTGTAGAGTACACAGAAAAGAGCATGTGGTGACACTATTTTTGTAATATATTACTATTTTATTTAAGATTTTCTTTTCATTTAATAATGGTAACTAGCTAAAAGCAACAGCAACAAAACACAAAAAAGCAGGCAAGAATATCCAGGTTTTATTAAAACTGAAAATTAACATGTTTATCACACTGTGCAAAGTATAAGAGGCAGTGACATGTTTTTCCATATTGCAAAGATTCTTGTTAGCACAGTTCTCCATCACTGCATGACTGGAGAGGCTGGAAAGTGCCCGGTGTCACTGTCAGCAGAGAGAGGGAGGATGGAGCAACTGCCAGAAGCTGCAGTGCTGCACTCCTCCTCTATCCCAGCTGTGTGCTCCTGCCAGCCCCTTTGTGTCCAAGCAGTAGGCAGTCTCTTTGCTACAGAATTGGTACTGCAGACTCAATGGGGCAGCACAGTTTTAGGCCAGCTTAAGTAGATGCTAAACTGCCCCTTAAAAATGTCAGCTGCGTACAGAGGTAATTTTAAATCCATTTGTGAGTACCTCAGATGCCACATATGAAGCAAATGGGACTATTTGTACTTTATTAGCATTTTAATCAAACAATCTTTAGTGGAAGTGGTTTAAAAGCATCAGGGATGATGCTGTGTGCAGTGGTGGGATCTCGAGAAGGTTCTCAGCAGTTGGTCAGAACAGCACGATGCCAAATTCTTAGGGTGTAAAATCCACTGGAATAACATCTGTGCACATCTACATCGAAGCAAATGTTTCACTATGAAAACTCATCAGCAGGCAGAGAAAGAAGATTAATGCTACAAATGTTGTATTTGTGGAAGCATTTAAGTATTCAAGACTTGATGATTGTGTTTTTCAACCTGCTAGATATTGACATATTAAGCACAATATGTAGGTAAATTAATCATAACATAAAGGAGTGGAAGAGGAAAGAGTCTCCTTTTCATTGACCCAGTGTCTTGACAATATATGGAATTCTTGACATTTAACTCTCCACTGCCAAAGAAAACCCAGAAAAACAAAGTGACATAAAAACTCATCACTAAGTTTACCAGGCATTAAGTTTTGAACCTCAGTGTGGTACATTCACCAGACATATGAATGAACAAATATATGCTACAATTTGGACAAGAGAAAAACTTAACATTAGAATTTTCTGACATAGATAACATTTATGTAATACTGCTGTAAATAGGGTTCTACCCTTGGACCTCAGGTAGAGGTCACATGTGAAGAATCAATGCATGGAGGCATACCTCCCAATTGATTTTGTTATCAAAATAAAAAATATTGCTAACATCCCATTTTTTTCTTTCACTCTCGAGAGATATCTCAGCTGTAGTTGTGCAGTCCTAATATAAGCCCTGTTGATGATGTGCATGCCTTTCTATAGACTTCATAAGGTCTGTATTTCAGCCTGAATCCCAGTACCCCATCACTGGGGTCCTTTCAGCAGCAGTTATTAATACAGTATTCTTGCTTGCTAGCAACCATAAATTAGAATTAGCCTAAAGATATTTTTAAATATATTGCCCAGCCCATGAGGAATATATATGAAAAATGTTCTTACTGGACAAGCAGAACCTACAGAGGCAGCAATTAAATCATAAGAATGAAAACAAAAACTCTTATGATCTACACCATTGTCTCCAAATTATATGATTAAGGAGATACTAAATTATACATTGTAGTGAAAAGGTACAACCACAAATCTTAACTAAGCATATTTTTTGTAGTTCTGTTCATTGTACTAATGTACAGGCTTATATTTAGCAGCTTTAGAAGCATTAGAAAACAGGAAAGCTACAGATTACAACCCATATGGGTATTCTCAGGTTGGCAGCAGTGATTAATAGTATCTCCTGGGTTTGCTTTTTATAACTTAAACAATATTTAAGACAGATATTAAGATGATTTACATCACAAAGAATTCAAACACTGTACTTACTTGAACAAAGTGTACTATATTATAAGGAATGCCAGACAAAGTAGCATGTATGAGTTCAGTCTTTATCACAGGGAAACAGGCAAGGTCTCAGGTTAAAATGGGGTATCTCAGTTTGCCACGCAGCACCCTGAATTCAAATTTTACTTAACCCATTCTGTCTAAATATCCTAAGTGATTTTATGTCAATAAAGGCCACATTCATCCACCTCAGTGGGAATCTTACTTTGCACAGTCCTATGAGATTTAATAAAATTACTATAAAGTACTACTTAATGGGTAAGTGTGGTTCCACAAGAATTTTAATATTGATGAGGTGATCTGCCACTCCTGTCATATCTGGTTGACTATTCCCATCTCCCCCTTTTCCAAGGATTAGATGGCTGTGATGAATCAGGTAAGGGGACTGATTTTGCAAAAATCTTACCTGACAAAATAGCTTTTAGTTTTCGGCTAGAAAATCTCCCTCAATTTAGTTCACCTGGCATAGGCAATAATATATCTGAAGGTAGGGGGTAGTAAAGAGCACATCTTTGGAGATTACTTTGAGGTAAATAATTTTGTAACTTGGTTGAATCCTTCCACTCTTAATTTTGATGTTTGCTCCGTAGGAGGAGAGGTCTAGAATGCCAAATATTTTTAATCATCCAAGGGAACCTGAAAAATTTGAGTGCCAGGCATGTAAAAATGTTGAAAGTATAGACTATCAAACCTTTCAAGTAAGAGCTCTTTGTTGCAAATACTTTTCTGTGTTATTATAAAAAAATGCGTTCTCAAGTTCTTAGTGTTACTAGTCAGTTTTAGCATTTTTTTTGCTAGATGTTCAGTAGGTTGTCACTGGGCTTGAGTGGTGTAAGGAAAGTGATGCAGAAGTTATTAACTTCATAACAATACAAACAAATTTATACCAGTGATTTAGGCTGGATTATAGACAGCACAGTGACTCTCACAACCTAGAACACAGGGTTTGCATTACATTCCTTTGGATTTTACCCAGATTTTCCAAAGACTAAATTTTGGGAAGTTTCCACTTTTACAGCCACTTTCCCTGCTAATGTATTTTGGCCTGTAGGTTTTTTTTAACACATCATTTCCATCTGTTATTCTGAGTACCTTTGTTATCTTTTTTGTTTTGTTTTGTTTTGTTTTTGACTTGTAAATGTTGCCAGAGAGACCAATTATGTCTACATAACATTGTGCAGTTCTGCACACAGGTACCCAAGCCTGTTGTAACAAGCTTAGCTAACTGGAATAGATAACATGCTCTATTAATGAAGCTGTTCCTCCTGGGATCTAAGGTGATACATCAAAAATTAGCCTGGATATTACTTCAGGGCAGTGGATGGTCCTTAGCTGACCCATGTTAAAGAGAAGACTATTTTTTAAATTTGGAAGATAAAGTTAGGATGCGAGTTAATAAGTCTATAGATCCCTACACAGAGAGGTCACGCTGGAGGGTTTATATATTAATAGCAAGAGGAATTAAATTATCAAATAGCTGAAACCTGAAGCTTGAACATTAATGATATATAAATTGTACATTATTAACTGTGTTTGTAATTAAGACTGGAAGAGTTTTTCAAAGTATATGATGGATTAGCTGTAATTTGAAGTCTTTAATTAAGACCAGATGTACTTCTCAAAAGATATTGTCAAATTTGATGATAAAAGAACTATCAGGAGAAATTCAAAGGTCTTAAACTTTATGAATTTTTTATCACATCTGACTTCCTTTTATGACATTCATTCATCTAGAAAAGTGGAAAAATACAGTGGACATTTATAAAGGTCAAATAAATAGGTTTCTTATAATGGCAATTGAATTGCTTTCTGTTCTGCCAACATAACTGGTTTGGGAAGCAGCTCGAGACCTCTCAGGAACATAAGACAAAAATTAATTTTGCCACTTCTAAGTGTAGGGAGGCAAGTCTGGCAGTAAAAGAAGACATAGGGAGAAGAAGTACTGCCTCTTTTCTCCTACCCTGCTTCTGCATAGCAGTAACTCCCAGCCTGTGCACCCTGATCTTTCTGGCAGTATTAGCCAAACAAAGTGTCTTTCCAGGCATATAGCATGCCTAGAGGAAGAAGGCAATTAAAGATCTTCTTAAAGAATATGATTGAACTGTGGATATTTTCCTGTCCATTCCAGTTTCACTGCCTAGGCAACTGCCTCTACTTCCAATGCCTGAAGTTGGCCCTGACAATACCAGTGATTCATTAATCTGTCTTGGGCTCATTTGGCATCCCACCTTAGTAACCATTACAAGGGCGTCCATAACAATCTGCAGTACAGCTTCAACGATTCATTTGTTGCATAAAGACTTTGTTTTGTTTATGGGGCTTTATGAACTTAAAAACATCTATGCAGAGGTGGTGTATGTCAACTGAAAAAGTTTTTTTTCATATGCATACAATAGATATCCTTGGCACGTGTGAATAGTATTATTTTGACTCACAGGAATGAAGTATTTACAGAAAGATAAATGCACTCAAGAGTGCTTTCTAAATAGCACTACTGAAAAGCAGTAAGTGTAAGAACAAAAAATATTCATCCATTTAACATGAGATACTTGCCATCACAAATGCTTCAAAGAAAAAATTCAGCAGTTAGTATATTTCTAGCATTTTTTTCATTTCCAGAAGACACGGTAGTTGATAGATTTTTTTTCTAATTGTCAACAAACATGGAGTCTTCAGTTTCAAATATTTTCCCCTTCGATTTTCTAGTGCACAAAAAAATCTATCTTCAGATCATTTGTAATATATTTACAGTCACAAGAGCAGCAAGCAAACAAATACACCAACAAAGCCTGTCAAAAACCAAGATGAGTTCAATTGCATGTGCTGAACTATGCCTCTCCCACAAACATGGGATTACCTCTGGCAGCCAGGAAGGCAGGAAAATATTCATAATAAGCTCTATAGCCTTCCTTCTTCCTCACAAATCCACACTGTTTTGCAATATGCCCAGAAAATTATCCAAGTTCCAGCTATTACAGCCCAGAGCTCATCAGGCTTGTGATAGATATGCACTGCTGCTGCCTAGAGTTGCAAAGAAATTACTGAGAATTGTTCAAAATTTTCCTGACACTTCTCTGTAGAAGTAAATGATTTATTGACATCACTGATTGGTGGGATCAAAACATCTGAGGCAACACATAAAATCTTTTGAAACTGTGACAATAACTGAGCAAATTTCTAGTCATCTTAGCACTCATATTCCTCATCCCCTTGGCAGTTCACTTGTCAGGAGCAAGGTGCCCCACCTTCTCTTAACCTCTGATTCCTTAGCAACCTAATGAATAAGAAAATAAGAAATTTCAGTCTGCTGCTAAATTAGCATTAGTGTTTTGAATGTAGTAGAAAATAGCACAAGCGTCTTCAAGCAGTTTTTCTGTCTTTGTTCTACCACAGAATAAACATTTTTTTAGGCTTCAACACATTAGGTTGCCTGGGAACATCAAAGAGGACAAATAAAATATGTATTATTCCCATAATCAGAACACATATTATTAAAAATATAAAAAATTAAAAGACTTGCCTTCAAAATATAAAGCATAGAACCAAAGTCAGAAAAAAAATTATCAGACGTTACATATTTAATTATGTCAAACATTAAATAATTTTTATATTTCAAAGCAAATTTGGCTTTTATTTTAAACTGGAAAACTTTTCTCAAACCTTGATGTATTAAAATTTCTTTCTGTGTCTGAAGGCCTGCAGGTGCTCATAGATATATCTCCTAAGTCATCTATATTAGAATCTGTTAAACAGTATACAATAAACACCTCTTTCTCTCTGTGGAAGAAGCCTAGGTAACAAGTTGAGACACAGGTTACAGATATGTGGGTTTAGATGGAGATGAATCCAATGTCTGGTTCCCAGTCTGGCCCTATCTGAAATCTGAAATCAAAAAGAATCTATTGTCTACTTCTCAGATGTTAAACTAATCCCTTGGTCATTAACAGTGAAGCAAATCAATGTCTGTTTCAATCTTGTGATATTACCATATGATATGTACAACATCCTTTTAGAAAAAACATGTAAAAGATACAGAAGGTGTGTAAAGATGCAAGCTAGTCTATAGCAGTGGGGTTTCTGTAGCATCAGAGATTCCGTGAAATAATGCAGTACATCAGTCATAAACTGTGCAATATTTTAAAGGTTTTCTTGAGATGCTGCAGCAAATTTATTTTTAAAATGGAATAGTAAGAGAAATATCTTGCCATAAAAGTAGGTTTTTTTCATCCTAACAATAACATGAGACTGCATCATCATCATTATTTTCAAACACAGCTTTATTTGGGGCTATGAGATTTGCTAAGTACCCTTCAGTGACAGCTCTATAAACCTGTACAAAAAAGAGGAGGTAAAAATGTTGGAAAGAATTCTTTAATAAATATGCATTCAGCATTTAAATAAAAATGCTGAATTGTAGGAGAGACTACAGTAAGAATCAGTTATAACATATACAAACAAAGCTGTATGCAGTTAAATTTATCATTTGATTGCTTTAAATATGGGCTATTTTTGTTCACAAGAGTGTAGATGGCAAATCTCCATTGCCTGTGGATTTTGACTCAAATTGACGAGCAAGGGTAAATAATAGTTCTCTCAGTATATGTGAAATACAAAAAAAACCCCCAAAAAAAAAAAAAAAAAAACACCCAAAAAAAAAAACCACCACAAAAAAACACAAACCACCAAACCAAAAGCCAAACCACCAGCCTTCTTCATATGCAGGTTTCTCTGCTTTTCAAGTTGAGTACCACTGAGTGAAAGAAAAGTAAGGTAGCATATTCTTCTGGAACAGGAAGCATCTGAACCTCAAATAATCAACAAAATATTGTTGTTCATCACATTGACTTGTCCAATCAGCTCTCTGAAGAGCATTTCTTTATATTTTATTCTGAAATTCCAATCGAAGGGAGAAACAGAGAGTTTGCTATAATTTTCTAAAAATGAATTGCAATAGCTTTTCTGAAGCAGAACTTGTTTCTGCTTATCCCCACTTATGGGGAGCCCTTGGTATCACTGGAGCTTTGTCTTAGTAAGCATTTATTAACTACACTGCAGTTTTATAGTGGACTTTGAAGCATTCTAATTTAACACTGAAATTAATCAAATTCAGTCTGTTATTGAAATAATGAGTGAATTTCCAGAGGGTTTGTAATGTGTGGAGATAAGGGCAAAAAGCCAAGTCCCTTTTTTCCTGAAGATAGATACTGTTGAGAGATAGCTTTTCTCTAGCCTTCATGGCAAATCCACAGTCAGATATTGAAGAAATTTGCAGCAATTTTATAATTACTTTTGCACACAGTTCCTTTCTGGAAATATATGTCTAAATATGTTCAACAAATTTTTCCCCCTACATTTTACTTTAGATCCAAATGTGCCCTGCTGTTCTAAAATGGCTTTTGACATATCCCAGGTAAGATATGGTCATACATCAGAATGAAGAGACTATAATAATCGCTTTCAAGAAATGAAAATCAGCAATAAAAGAGTGGTCACTATATATACATTTAAATGACCTCATCAAAATACAAACTGTTACACACAGATTGTCATAATTTATTCCTGCCATGTGGTTTGTCTGTCAAGCTCATTACTCTATTGTTTCCTTAAAAATTCCTCTGTCTTTTTCATACATTTGATAATAGATGTCTGAAATGTTCTCCATAATTCTGGACTCTTGAGAGAGGGTACCCCAGAGCTGTTAGTCTAAAGGTTAGGATCTGCTTTCAAACAACAATAAGGACAAGAGCAAAATGATGGCATTAACAAGTATAAGGAAAAAGGAATGAAATGCTGACAAAATGTTCCATTTTACAATTAATGTATTTTAAAGTTTCCTCTTGCATGGAATGCCTTCCCCTTCTACCCCAGGCACTCAAGACAAAAAACATGCTGTGGCATGGTGTGGAGATATAGCAGGTTTTATTCCAAATTCATAACTCCTACCTAACTCTCTTGTCTTCTATTCCTCAAGGGTACTATTTTCCAACATCATAACATCTACTTTTTGTTTCTTGACCTTGCACTCTCCCACTTTTCCTCTTTCCCTCCAGGCTATTCACTTATTTCCATTCCACTTCCTCCTCCTCAGCAGGGCATTGGCAGGGGGAAGTGCAGATTAAGCAGAAGGCAGAAGCTCCATGTTTGTAGTCTTGATTTTTATTTGGCATTCCATACAAACTTCTGCCTTCTCCCCTCTTACTACTGAAGTTAAGTGCTATACAGTTTCAACTTAATATATGAAAAATCCATTTTTACAAGTGTTCTTTTGCTCTTGTGTTTTCCATGACCCCTGTAAGCTTAGTCCAACCTTTAATTCCCATGTGAAATGACACAATCTTCATACTAGACAGAGAGCACCGTCTCAGCCCTGGTGAATTCCTTTACTTCGTTCAAAAGAAAGGAAATGGTAGAGTTTTGTAATGTACTTTTTTAGCATCAACTTTTACTTTTTTTAAGAAAATAGGCTACTTTAGCTTAAAATTCACCCAAAATACTCAGCCTGAGGCAGACATCTCCCATAGACACCTTTCAGTGCTGAGGTTTAAGTTCAGTGATTATGAAAAAGTGCAGACAGAGTTTTATAAAAACTGTAACCTCACAACAATTAAATACAATGGAGATGTAACTGTTTTAGTGTAATGAATTAATTTGAACTTTTCTCCACTATTTTTTTCCACAGAATAAATTGCATATTACTTTAGGGTCCTCCAACCTCAATAGCTGTAGTGATAAAGCTGGAACCTGATTGATTTTTGCTTGGCTTTTTTTGCTTTTTAAAATGTGGATGCAAGACAATAAAAACTTGTCAGTTGTCTACAGAAAAAATGCAAATTTACCAGAAAGTCATTACAAGAAACTCATTTTCTTTCACAAGAAAAAAAAACTCAAACAAAAAAAAAAAAAAGAGAGGAAACAGAATTTTCCCAATTAGTTATAGATCAACTTTTGCTCATTGTAAGGCAGTTGCTTTCTACCTCATAACATCTAATGATAGAATAAGTAATTTATTTCAGACTGTTGTGAAGGTTATAGGTGTTAGTGACAATAACATATATTCTAGTGGACTGGTTAAGTTTTATCAAGTTCCTGTCTAATTTTTGCTCCTATAGGTACAAATAAAGGGAACGTATTTAATAAATTATTTAGTAAACAGGGAGAATAAGACCAAAAATTGCGTGATAAATCAGATAAAGGCAAAACCAAGCATTAAATTATCTTCCTTGTCTTCCATTAACCTGGCTGAATACTTTCTCCCTTGTTCCAAGGTAAATACATAGCTAACAAAGCAACATTTTCAGAATTTTTTATTGAATTTATAGTCCTAAATGAAAGGAAGATGATAAGCATAAATTAAACAGTTTATCAATTTTTTTATGACAAAAACTTTCTAATAGTTTTGCTTGGAAAAACTTTTCTTGATATTACAGAAATAATTCATAGCTGAAAATTTGTATCAAGCTATGGTTGACTGATTGGTGGATCATTTGATTTTTAAACAAGAAGGGAAACTTTTACTTAGTACATAATAGCTGTTAAAATTGGAATAGTCTGTGCAAAATAGTGCATCATATTTGTATTTAAATATGCATATTTGAGAGGCAGATGGATGCTCAGATTCAATCCAGTTAATCATCTGAAGGTTGCGAGAATACCTAGACATATATAGAAAAAAAGACCCCCGCTTTTAAAATACATACATTTTGTATCGTATTCCTTAAGAATAATAATTATTAGGCACCTAGAAATGAAGTATCTTCGGCCATCCATTGTGTAATACAACTTAATTGTTTATGAGTCAGACATAAACATAAAATTTTCAAAATCTTGCTGATAGGGGAATCAGGAACTCCCTAATTGAAGATGAATGTCTACAACCCTTAATCAGTTTTAGAAACTACACGATCAGGTTTATGTTCCAAATGACTAGCACAACATCATGTTGGCAATGCTGATAGGAAATTAATGTTTATGACAGTTCTTGCTGACTGTATATCTCCATTTCCTTAAGAACTCTGGAAAACCAGCCTTACTCCTGGTGCCATTGAGGAAACAAATGTCCTGGCATGTCAGGAGCTCCCACTGTGTGTAGTCAGGCAGCCAGACCGGTAGGAGTATTCCCCACCCATAGGTATAGCAATCACTGGCAATGTCCATGACAGCATCCCTAGAAATCCATTCCCAAGTAGCTACAGGAAAAGGAAGCCTGGGTCTCCAAGGATCTTTTCCCAGATCAATCATCTTAGCTTTGCCCTTTTCCTCTGCCCTTTAGCTTCCCTGTGGCAGAACAGCAAAATTCAATTTTGCCTGCCCTGCTGAGAATTCATAGTCTGCTCTGTCTGAGTGCTAAGCACATTCATGAAGAATAGCACCAAAGTATTGAACCAGTGCATAATGAGTCTTTCTAATCATGCCCTTGCCCTTCATTTTCAATAGTCAACAGCTCTCACAAGTGTGAAGTGTACAAACACATGAAGAGCTTTCCATAATTTATTTGTGTTTGCTGTGAATAAAAAAAATAATGTGGCATCTCCTTGACAAACACATATTGCCCTTCTTCATTAATAAAATATTTTCTAAAGGTCAATGAAACAAAAAAAAAAATGCAGTTCAACATTTAGACACTGTATTAATACATTAATTAAGTCTTAATGATCAGGGTGTGTAGCATTTCTGGAGGACTAATGACCATCTGGGAGAGTTCATAGCCCAAGTCTTTTCCACAAGTCATTCATTCCATCTATTTGTTTATTTTCTAATAAATGATCTGGAGTCAAGGTCATTACTGATAGGTCACTTGTATAAAAAGAAATTGTAATAACAATGACCCCCACCTTGTTATGTTTTTATTATGGAATTTTTATCCAAAGCAAAATATATTCTGTCTCTTTATCAATGCTACTTCTTCTGACAGCAAATGTTTAAAATGATAAGAAAGAAATTACATAGATACATTTTGAAACCCATTTTTGTTGCCACATAAAGAAGACTGCACAACTTTTTCTTCCTGCTCACTCTGAAAAAAAGTGGGAAAAAAAGTCAAAATCCACTCTTGAATTTTTTGCAGTAAACCATCTTTCCCTTTCTTATATGTAGAAATAATTCAAAAAGCTAAAATTCATAAACTCATTAACAAAACTAAGTCACCTGTGAAAACAAACAAGCAAAAATTCATCAACATATCTTTCCAAATTACTTTTTTTCCAGCTGTTTGTATCCTACAAACACATCCAGTAATATGCAAATCAATTATAGTTTTCCTGAATGAATGCATGAATATCAAGCTGCAGCCTTTACTGAGAGCTCTCAGGTCACAAAGTCCTCTATCAGGAAGTTATATCAAATGGAAAGGAAGGCAAAGCAGCATTCACTGTCACAAAATTACCAATCTGATAAACATTTGTCAGAGAGACTACTCCTCATACCATGTGATCTTGTCAATTTGTAGTTTCAGCTTTCTTAGCTCAAAATGATTCTAGCTAACATGATTCTTTTTCCAAAATTTCAGTCCTGTAATCATCACAAAATTTTGTTGAAATTACTTAGTTTTTGGATCCTACGTGATTGTGGGTAGGATCAAGAGACTTGATGTTTCCTTGATAAATGAAAACAACAGTTTATTTTGGGGCTTTTTTTATCATGCTGGTAGTACAAAAATTACATTTATTTGCAGATATAAAACTCAATATGACATTGCATCTTAGGAACACCATTTCATAATGCTTTGATGCTTTTCTTTAAATTTAATTTTAATCTTACATAAGTCTTAATTATTACATAGAGCTTTACATTTTCACTTTGCAGAGACTGTACTAATTTCCCATTCATTTCTGGAGGTAAATCTATGTAATTGATTTCCTCTGTAGTTATATGTGGTTCAGGACCTCCTGCCATGTTTTTGAGGCTATTGGTGCAATCATGATAGCAGGGATTTCTGAGCTTCTGTGTGGTAGCTGAAAAGTGGAAGCTTGGAGTAGTAGCAAGATGATGGGATTTGTAAGGCAGCATTTATTTGGTTTGGCATAGGGCCATGAAAACAAGGCTTTTTCAACTTTCACAACTGAGCTGTCTTATCTTTACCGACCCTGGGGTGGTCATGATTTGGGAATCTCTGCACCAGGAACCGTTCCCTAATGCAGACTTGGCAGTAGCCATCCTGTTAGGTAAGAAGATATTTAGAATTGTATATAAATTCATCTGATAACAATGGGCTCAAAAGTGTCAAGATACTTAATATTTGATTAACCATTGTTTAATAATTAAATAATGTTTTAATAATTGATCAGAGGAGATGATATGAGCAAAAAGAATAATACGGGAACAACAGGGGAAAGTGGGCAATGTCCTTTGACTGTAGTCAGTGTTAGGGCCTATGACAGTGCTTGAATTGTGCTTATTCTCTTTATTAGTTTTCTTTTGTGTTTCTTAAAAGGCTTTCCATGAATACGAAATAAGTTTCCTTCATATCAATCAGAAAATGTTTTTAAAAATGAGTTGACAGAGCTCAGATCTCCTCAGAGTCTGAACTATTTTGACTTCAGAGATACTAATAATGAAGCTTGAAATTCAAACACTGCATTAAAATATTGTGGAGCCTCCCACTTTTGCTGGGTTTTCTTCCTCTCTATTTTATACAGAAGCTTTCTCTGCTGTGTTTCCAAATCTCTTTGCAGGCAAGGCTTTGTTTCTGTAACCTGCTATTATGGTCTGACAAGCCAAGGGAAGCTGTCAGATATTTTAATTTGTTATCATCCAGATCCAAACAGAGGAGGCCTTCAGTACAAACATATCATTATCATTTCCTTGCTGGCCTTTGTCAATGGTCAGTGCCAGTGCTAGTGGGTGGTAGTTTGAAAGCAAATCAGTGAGAGACTCAAGGTCAGAACTACAATTTAATAGAAAAATTAAAATAAATGCAATAGTACAAAAACACTGACAGAGAGAGAATACAACCTGACACCCTGTTGGTCAGGGTATTGGTAGCAGTACAATTAAATGGTGGCTGCAGTCCTCTGGAGTGATAGATCTGGTTCTGTTGAAGCAGTGATTCCGTGGAAAACTGTAGTTCTCCTCTGGAGGTCCAGTGGTGGTATCAAAGGGTTTGGTCTTCCTCTGGGAATCCAGTGGAAAAGCTGCCCTGTGGTGTTTCAAATTCCAGATTATATCCAGCTAGGGATGCTTGGTTCCTCCCCCTGGGCGGAGCATCTCACAATGGGATGATGTGGTTTATCAGTAGGGCTCAATGGCCCATTAACAGAAGATATCCCCTGGAGTTATCAGGGATGAGTAAGGAAGAGTACCCTACCTGGTTTTAACCGCTTATGAAGATGGTGATAGAATACATACTATTGTAGCCTAAGACATAGTGGAATTAAACAAACAGAATCTCATCTAGTTTTCTCTGTTTGGTTGGGTTTTTTTAAATTTCCTTTTCCCATAATAGATGAGAATGAAGTATCTGTTTGCTGTTTCGGTCATTAAATTGCTATTGTTAGAATATTTTCCATGATGGGCCTGATGATGAGTCTTCTAAAAGTCAAATATTACTATTTTAATTTTCTCAGACTTGCCCAAGTTTTTAGAATATATTTGCAGAAGTTGAATATTCAACTACAACTAGTTTGTGGGCTGAAGACCAGACACATTTCCTTCTAATATTTCTGTGCTTTCTGTTTAGTTTCTATCTCGTGTCTGTAGATTTCCAGTTGTATGCTAAATCCAGATTTTACAAGGAATTATATTTAGAGTCTTATGATATTTTGATATACACTTCCAGTTCCATATATCTTTGTTATGACTTAACAGGTCCTGTTATATTTTAATTCTTTCCCCAAAGCTCTTCGAAAAAATAAAATGAACAGAAACAACAGTCAGCACTGAAAACTTTTCAAATTATGGTCAAATACAGTTTTGAAATAAAACCAATGGAATTTGGCATTTTTCATCCCACTGATTTCTCTCTTAGGTGTTATGCCCTGCTTTTCTGTAATATTCATCTACACTAGATTAAAAAAAACCAAAAAAACAAAAAAACAAGCACACCAACAGAAATCCACAAAAAGCTGGTTGAAAGAACTTTACTTTAGATTTGTAGTTAAACACAGAGACAGGAAATGGAGTTTGATGTTTGCTTCTGCAGTTTCCATTCAGTCTATATTTGCATCTCCTCTTAGGTGCTCTAGTAATTCATGGGTTCAAATAAAAAAATATCCTACAGAATGATGCCAATAGAAAGTTCATATTGCGCTTGCACCCAAAGAGGCTTTTTCAGCCAGTGTAAAGAATATGACATCCAGTATTTCTGAATTTCGAGTGCTTCCCTTGCAGCCTGATTTAGAGCAATCCAAGTGGTGCATCGTGAGCTGACATAAATCCACAGGAATCTTCCCCATCTGTCTTATCCCCACAGAAGGGAAAATCTCTGTTAAGGGAGAAGTACTGTGTGAGGAGTCAAATAGCCCGTTCTACATCTGCTAATAAGCCTTCCCAGAGAGAGGGAGAGGATACTACTGCTTCTATCATGCTGGAAGGAATGGTGAACGAATGTCTGCCCTAACAAAATCCCTCTGGGTCACTCGGAGCAGGCCACTGCTGCTTCTGCCTCCTGGAAGGCAGAACCTAGGAGAGTTGTGGCACTTACAAAACACCTGGCTGTTCCTGAAGCTCAGAGCCAGTTCTGATGTAAATAATATCCTCTGGTATAAATATAGTTCAACTTATTAGTTCTTAAGAAAGAAAAGTATCATCAGAAAAATCTCCATCATATCCTATAAGGAAATGCTGAAGGCTTATAGCACAGGCTTTTATCATATAAGCTACATGGCTAACTACATTGGTTGACATCCAGATTGTGTCACAAGAGGAAAGGATTCTTCTTAAGCCACAGGCATTGAGCTGATTATTTCACAGCATTGTTCCATACATCCTGGCTCCTCCTAGGATGACTTGCTGCTGCAGCTATATTAGTTTGCAAGATAGTCCTGTCTAAAGTGAGTATTTTTCTTAATTATTTTCATACTAGCCAGAATGTTTGGGATAAGATGTTTGCAGGTTAGAGAAAGGCTATAACACATTTCAACCATTCACATCACAAAGCCAAGCAGAACATCTTTAGGTCAAAAAAAAAAAATCCCATTTGGTTTTGGCTGAAATATCGTTAATTTTCTTCTTAGTATCTGATGCTGTGTTTTGGATTTGGTATGACAATAATGTTGATAACACACTGATGTTATGGTCGTTACTAAGTAGTGCTCACACTAAATCAAGGATTTTTCAGTGCCACATGCTGTCAGTGAAGAAGTGCACAAGAAGAGCTGAGGGAGAGTATGGCCAGGACAGCTGATCCAAATTGGCCATAGGGGTATTCCACACTACTGAATGTCATTCTCAGTGTATAAAATGGGGCAGATGAGCACTGATTGCTGCTCAGGGACAGGCTGAGCATCAGTCAGTGAGTGGTAAGCAATGGTATTGTGTATCACTTAGTTTTGGTTTTGTTTTTTTTAACTTGGATTTTATGTCTCTCCCTTTTTTTTGTTATATCAATTTTAATTGCAACTATTTCTAGTAGTAGAAGTAGTACTTCATTTCAATTATTAAAATGTTCTTATCTCAAGCCCTAGATTTTACCTTTCTCAGATTCTGCTCCCCATTATACCAGTGAATGAGTGCATGTCTCCATGGTACTTAATTGCCAGTTGGAGTTAAACCATGACATAAGGAAAGCCCTTATTGTATCAAATCGATTAGATACACTGAATTTCTCACAAGAAGTCTTTAGATCGTATTTTTATGACCAAAAGAGTATCTTCCTTACAAAGGAGTTGTCTCTAGCTTCAATTAAGATCTAAGCACTATCACAACAGAATATATTGTTTGCTCTTAAAAAACTGTCTTGACAAAGGTTTTCACTAGGTCATTATTTTAGAGATAGGAATGAAGAGTCATTTGTTTCCTGATAAAAAACTGGCATAAAAAATGCCTTTAGATCCCATTTACGCTAACTTTTTAATACATCAGGGTAAATAAAAAAAAGTAAGATTAAAAGTCTTACAGTATAGCAGTTCCAAATGATTGACAACAAGGGAATGCAAAAGGTTTACACTATCCTTTAGCCTACAGTTTACTATCAGTGAATATTTCTAAACTGTGATATGAGCCAAAGTCCCTCATTAGAGAGCTGAAGACATGTAGTTTGCCTTTGTGAAAGACATCAACTGCTTATCTGGGAAAGAAGAACTCGGACTCTGAAATTGTAGTGTGTAAAGGGAAAAAGAAAGTGATAAACATCCAGAAAAACAAAATCTGCCTTTTATATGTTTATCTAATGTTCATGCATTTTCCAAAAATATTTACAGTAGAAAAAACTGTGACTGCCATGTTCTGAAAGATGCAGTTAAACAAAATAAATAGAACCTGCAAAATGGAAAGATATACCTAGCTTCAGACAGCTACCGCAGTAGCAATAATTTCAGCTGACAGTGGCTGATGCCAGAAAATCTGAGCTTGCAAGTTAACTTAAATGTCAACTTTTCATATCTTTCTGTGCCACTTCATTAAAAAAAAAAAAAAAAGGTATTTTACCAGATGTGTGCAATCACTTGTTTTTGCCTTATTGTTGGGAAGATGGATATTGAGATTTGTAGTAGCTCCTTCTCTCAAATCACTTCAAATCACAAATTCCTTAGAGTGTGGAGAGACTCTATGAAATGCACAGAGCCCAGACAATGCTGTCAGCTAATTCTGGGAGGCAGCCAAATCTTTGACATTGGTTCTGCAATAATAGAGCTCTGTGCTGTGTTGAACATATGCTTCTCAACAGGCAATATAGTACTGTTTACAGCAAAGACATGGTGCAATTATTTGCAGAACTTTACTTTTGCCCAGAAGAAAACAAATGATCATTCTGTTGTTATCCAAAATAATTCTGAGGTTCTAGTACTTTAAAAATCAAGCTGTTTAACTGCCCTAGTACAGGGCAGCATGGTACAGATTTAGAATCTTAATTTTATGTACACATTAAAGCCTCCTGACTTCCTTTATTCATCCCATTTAATGAAGGTTTTCAAATGCTTTCTAGAAACTGGGATCCAAAGTTTCTGAAAGAACTTACCAACATATTGTAAGGCCTGAGTAACTCAAAACCCATTAAGCCATTTAAAATATAGTAAATACACAGAAGCAAAATCTATGTGAAACTTATGGTTTGATCTGTAAAGTAAGTTTAATTCACCTTAACAAGCAAAATACTGAAAATTCTACTTGGCTGCAGTTATGAAATCCATATTCCCAAAGCAGACCCCTGATTCCCTAGATATTACATAATATTAGTATGACTTTTCTCCTCTGCAATCTCTGTCAAAGAGTTTTGTTGTTGTTGTTGTTGTTGATGTTGTTGTTGTTGCAGGTTTACTTTTGTTTGCTTGCTTGTTTGTAATTATTTCTTAATATTCCCATTACAACCTGTGATAGCTGTACCTGCCTTAGAAGCAGCTGCAGATATTAAAATACATCACAACACATAGCCTGCTGTGCACAACCTCTGTGGAGAAGGATTTGGCTTAAATGAATTCTTTCTTTTCTTGATGATAGAGGTGCCTCACTTTGTGATGAGTTTGAGGATGTGATGTGTCACTGAGGATTTAGAAACCTCACTTGGATTATGGAATCTTGACTTTAGCATGAAGTAAAGAGTCCAGCTTTCTTTCAAAATATCATGGTGAGAGGTCTCTTTAGAGGATAAAAGCACTCATTCAGAGTGTTGTAAACACTAACTGTAATTGTTTTCTTTGTCTAAACAGATATGGATCTGTAGCTGTACCCTCTAGGGAGAGTGTCTAATCAGTAAAGAATGGGGCACTCAAGCCTTTTTGTTCAAGGTGGGGCAATTTTAAGAAAGAAGAGGTAAACGAATATGTAATTTAATAGCTGAGATATTTACACTCGAATAGAGAAACCTGTTTTACTTCCTACTCCAATGACTGTTAATGGAAAGGATTCTCAGGTACAAATATTTCACTCTTTTTTTACAGATAGGAGCCAGAATCTTGCACCAGCTGCTCTTGATTTTCTGTCTCCTTCCAATGCCCAGTACTAGCGCAATTAAATAAAGCCTCTTCTTTATCTTTCAGTTCCAACTCACCACCCATACCTATGCTCCTGCCCACAAAATGAGTGAAAGCTTCTATGCTTTTTGTGATAGGCAATGGAAAAACAGAAACTGACTGACTGAGAGTTTCAGGACCTCTCACATGAATACACACACTGAA
Source organism: Drymodes brunneopygia (assembly GCA_013400955.1). NCBI lineage: Eukaryota > Metazoa > Chordata > Aves > Passeriformes > Petroicidae > Drymodes > Drymodes brunneopygia. The sequence goes on along the minus strand of VZTZ01008467.1, from coordinate 20,147 downwards.
TACATGAATTTGTGTCTTGAAGGGAAATGCTCAGTACAGGGCTGTTTCTTCCTTAACAGCAAACTAGGTCATGGCTTCATCCTATTCTAGTTACTAGAAGGTATCAGTAAGAGTATATCATCATCTACATCTAGAAAAAGAGCCAAGCACTGAACTTTAAGTTGCTGATAGTCTATTTTGACACCTGGCCAATGAAACACTTTCTTATCCTGCTACATGAGAACACTATGTCAGGAAAATCTTACTTTAAAGGCCCCATATCAAGCCCAAGAGGGTGGCTATCCCCATCCTTGTGCCCAAATACCTGCTGGGTGGTTACAGAAAGTGATTTCAATCAATCTATCAGCTTGACTGCAAGTTGATAAATACTCACTAAAAAGGCTCAGCAGCAGCAACCAAAATGCCATTATCACAATTTTGCTGTGCTGACCTATGGAAAGTGACCATGCAGCTTGAATAAAAAGAAACACCAAACATCTGTGCAATTTTCCCTTCTTTCCCTCCACTTTTTTTTTTTTTTTTTTTCAATTGTAGTCTTGAATTAGAAGTCGCATCCTCCACTGGTTCTCCAGTGCTGGAGCATATTCATTTCTGTACATCTGGACACACTATTGTTACTGGGACAATGCAGATCTCATGTTTTAGAAGTCTAAATTTTTGAAATTTTCCAGACATCTGCAGGTTTCTCAAAGTCCCTTAAAATACCAAATGTATTAAATTGTGAAAACATTGTCTCCTCAGTCCTCTGTGCACATATAAGAGATCAAGCAATATATTAAGGCAAAATGTCTAGATCATGGGAGCACTCAAGTTTGGGATTAGATATTGAGTTACTCATCGCATTCAAAAATGAGACAATTCTACATATTCAGGATTTCTGTTACTTCAGAAATCTCCATACTAAAGTATGAACTTTGTTTTCCATAAGTCAGGGTTAGGAGAGTGTTGAACAAGGATTAAAATAATGAAAATCTGGAGTAAAGGGAAATGGAACTTTCAGTCCCATCTTATGTTCTTTGAAGTCTGAGTTCTTTTATCTTCACACACAACAACACCTAAGTTTATTTTCAACTTCAGAAGGTGTTAATATTTTAATCTAATTTCCATTGCATTCTCTTGTCTATCTGTAAAAATCTCATTTAAAGCTTTTCTTCTCCTACCCAGTATAATGATCATACTAATTAGAAGTGAAAAAATAATTGGCTAGTTCCATTTTCTTTTTACCTTTCCAGTTAAGCCTTTCACCATAGTATTTTTGTAGGAAATACACATTGATTTAATATGCCTTCTTTTAGTCATCTCTGTTTTTAGTAAGATATCAATAAATTAGCAGTTTGGAAACTCTAGAAAACCTTCCATCTTTATCAGTTTCTGGAGGCTCTAGACCTTGAAGAACTGCTGGTTACTAGAATCATATTGACTCTTATAAAGCTGTAGTAGCTGAGATACTTGTCCATGTGTACTTCTAAAATTAAAAAATAAATCAGCTTCAAATTTCATTTCCCAGTTCCTGGGCATTTTATAGCTCAGGTGGCTGTGTCTGTGCATAGACTCTTCTTTTTTTTGGAGTTCCAGTTCATATAGGAACTGTTCTGGGAGAGTTCTGGGTGAGTTCTGTTTATGAAGAAATCCCAACAGATATTTTGAACACAATCCCAAAACGTATGGCAGCCTACATATGAAATCAGCCATCCTTCACAATTTTAGCACATGTTGTGCCTTTCATGCCATGCACCTTCATGCTTTATGTCAGTGAAGATACGAAAAGCTTCTAAGCTTCAAGGGTTTAAAACATTACTCTTGTTAGGACCACACACTATTTCAGACATTGTAAACTGGACAAAAAAACCAAAACCAAAACTAAAAAATCTCTTCTTGAAATAAGAGCACCACATATAAGTCCAGACCACAAGCTATGCAATGAGATCATAGCTGTCACCCCCAGGCAGATAGAGCTGTCAGCTGAGAAATGAGAACAGGAATTGCTGTGTACCACTGAGTATTGAAGACCAAGAATCTCCCTCTGGGGTGATAGTTTAGCAGTATTAATGTAGCTTGCTATTCCTAGACATGTTCCTATTCCTGGCAGAATTGATCCCTTTGTGGGATTATAGCCTACAAAATTATTTTCTTTAATTATTTTCTTTTCATTAAATTAAATAGTAACAAAAAAGTCATATTGGCCACTTTTTTGTTGTTTGTTTTGGTTTTTAAGGATCAGGGGGGAGGATTCAAATGAAAATGAATTATGAGATAATAAAAGTAAGTATTTCAGTTAGCTTTCATTCTATTTCTTCAATATTATGATTTCATATAACTGGGAGCATTTTTGCCTCTTTTTTACCTGCTAGACCTGAAGGACAGTAGAAATGGCATATTAGAAATAAAAAAAATATGCTATATCTATGTTGGATTACACATGGGCAGAAGAAAAGCTTGTACGAGTGAGTTATTACAGATAATCAGAAGATATTTGTGGTTAGGGTCACCATGTGTTTCATACCATAAAAATATTTGAAAATACTATTTTCTGACAAACATGGCTTTATTTATCCATACAGAAGCTGCAGAAACAAAAAAAACCCAACAAACCTTCTTACTAATACACTGAAATTGATGATTTTGAAGAACAGGGCTCAACTTCCTGTAAATTAACTTTCCTAATACTGCATTTCATCATTTTGATACCCCTCCCACCATTCTATTAAAAAAATTCATTTTTTCAATGAAATTGAAATATTTATCCAAATTTATTCTCTAAAGTCTCTTACAATTTTTTAAATTTTTTTTTCCTTTTAGTCTCAGAAGTCAATTTCTTCAAAAATTTTGGTCAGTTATGCTGAGTAGATAAGATTCATCACTCAGTTTTCCCTTTTCTTTAGGAATAGGAGAATACCCATTCAGTGTATGGATGACTTCCTGTGGTGTTTTCCATCTGCTTGCTAGGTTGGTCAACAATTTTATCTGTCAGCAGATGCATACATATGGCTGTAATGTATTTGCTGTATTAACAGTGTTTCTCTAAGAAATCAGCTTTAATATCCCATTTGGCAGTTTCAGTCTATATTGTTTTTGCATTTTCTTAAGCTTGAACTGTGTATTTAAATCTAAAGGAATAAAAATAAGTGTGGAAAATGATCACGTCTAATGGCTTTATTGTTTTTTGCGTATGTATTCCATTTTCCCTCTTGCAGGATAAAACTGATGTACTGTGTGGCTGAAAATAAGGCAAGTAAAAAACTTTTTTCCATCTATTCTTTTGCATTCTCTCTATTCTACTATTGGGTTTAGTGTAAAACTCTTAATATGGTATGTGAATGCTCATATTTTCTAACACTAAAGTAGCTTTTTTCTCTTCTCCCTGCAACCAGAGTAACCTCTCTCGTACATAGTTCTGAAAGGTCTTTCCAAGTATGTTTAATTTTTTCTCAAGGAAGCCCCTTCCTTATTTAATGGAAAATTTTCCTCTGGGCATTATTGCATTTACTTTTTCCATTCACCCAAACTGAGACAAGAAACTGAAGAAGCAAAACCTAAAGCAAACAATAAATAAATAAATAAATAAAACCAGGAAGAAATGCTCTAGGTCACATGGAAGAACAATAGTTCTCAAGAGATGATTCAATGACATTTACTCTTAAAATGAAAGCTTACAGTTTTAAGGGGGAAAAACCCCCAAGTCAATCTATTCATTAGGGAAATGTGTTCTACTCTTAAAATACTGAATATATGTTCTCAAAATAACCAACTTAAAAATCAAAAATGAACTTATTCAAACTCTATGTCATTCTTTAAAAATATGCTGATGCCTTAGGCTTTATACTTTCAGTATTTTAAAACCTGTTTCCAAAATCCAGCCAACTGGCATTTGTTCAGAGCATGTTAATTATGTCTATTGACATTTAGATGGGAGTCTAGGAGAATAAAACTCTGCACTGCTCTTTGTGCACCATCTTATATTTTTAACTAGTTTTTTGAGTGTTATTGAAGAGGACAGTCTGTCACAGATTAGTACTGTTCAGTAAGTTGTGTATCTCAGCCTCACATTTTTTGAATGAAATATGAATAATGCATCAAAAAGTTCTTTTTTTTTTTTGGTCGCTGTTTAGGCTTTGGTCCTTCCTAGACAAAGACTAATATTAAAGAACATTTCACTTGGCTGTGGTGATAATAAAGATTAAAATAAAGATTAAAGTAAAAAAGAGATGGTGAAGGGGTAAAAAAAAAAAATAAAACCCAGAAAGCTTGAAAAACAATACTCCTACTAGCATATTGAGAACTGTTCAAAAGAACCAGCTGATTCTTCCATCTGCCAGATGGGTTGAACCAGCTACATTTCAACTATCAGATGGGGTTCTCTGAGGAACCTAGTAACTACAATAAACATTTTTGCTTGTTTCTGGTTCTCATTTTCTCTGAGAATAAGCTGCACCCAAAATAAGTTTGAAAGCTGCTTCATTAGGCAGAATTGCAAGGTTGAGAAGGAACATATTTTCAGTATTTTAAGATTATTCATGTTTAACAAATATATTTTTAAAAAATACAAAATATGCATGATATTAACCTTTTTTTCCCTCCTCCTTCCCCCAAATTCACAAAAGCTTCATTATCTTTAGTAGTGCTTTGTAATATTAAAGGCACTGTTCGTGAGCCATCATTAAGGAACCATTCCTACCTGGAGCACTCTAGTTAAAGTTTATTTAATTATTTATGTCTTCCAGAAAGTCCCAGTGACTAGAAAGTGGAAACAAAATCCAGATGAAGTAAAAAGAATTGGTCAAGATTCATAAAGTATTAAGCGTATTTTAGGAAGTTAAAATAGATCAGTGGAACAGAAAATCACCATATGTCAGCATTGATCTAATATTTCTTGACAACCTTTTAACTGTAGAATATTCATAGGCTTTGCATTCTTTGGATCTTTTTCTACTTACAATATGTAAGTATGAATAGAAAGAAACAGAAGTACTGAAAATCAGAGCCAGCTCCAACATGGTGTTCTGACTAAGGTTCTTTGGAGCAAAGAGTAAAGAGAAATGAGATTAGAAAAGAAAATCTGTTCTATTTAAAAATCCTGGATAGGACTTCGGTGGCTATGTAGGTTTGCATAAATTCTCTTAAATTGTAGCTTTATAGTGAGGAAGTGAGATGTATTTTGAAGAGTGGACTGAGAAAATTGAATTGGCAGAGACTAAATTGGCCCAAAGATTTGCAGATACAAGGTTAACACCTTTTATGCACAAAATAGTCAACCCACTCTAAATTAATTTTCGAAGTGTGTTGTATGTCATAAATATATATGTAGTAAATCTTATAACACAAGTTATACAGAAGGTTAAATAAATAAAGATCCTTAAAAAACACAAAACAGCAAATAAGAAAGGAGGATTCAATAATATCACAACCATAAGATAAAGAGCCAAGAAAATTTGAGATTTTTGTTAGAAAATAGTCTTCTGTTACTGGAAATTTCATTTTTGGGGACTTTTTTTAAATCTTGTGTGTGTGCGTGTGTGTGTCTCTGTGTGTGTGTGTGTGTCTGTGTGTTTTTAAAGGAAAGATGAAATTTTGATACCTTAATTCAAGATCAGCCTGGTAATTAATATGTTAGTCATTGAATAAAGGAGTAAAGATGCTTGATTATGGTTTCATACTTGCAGGTACTTTTGTAGCAGAGTTTAAAACTGTATTTCTTTCTTGCTATTATTGGACTCCAGCAGATGAGAATGCAAATATTTTTAAGAGCTGGAAAAATCAATCTGTAACAAAATCTTGAAAGTATTTTGGCAGAACATACTGAAAAGAAAATATTAATAAAGAGTAGGAAAGCTAGGTAAAAGGAAAAAATCCAGGATTAAGGATGTCTTTTTTGGTGTTAAACAGTCTGAATTTCACCATGACAATGTATCTATGGTGATATATACCATCCATGACTCATTCCTGAATATGAGTAAAAATGAGTTAGCACAATTTCTTGTGTTTTTTTTCTTCTGCTTTTCTTCTTGTTCCTGTTCCCAGATTCCAATTGACTAGGAGGTAGTTTTCAAAGAACCTACAGGATAAAACTTCCTGTTCCAGAAAACAGAGCCCTAGAACCTCCTTATTCTGCATAGGAAAAGTCTCAAACTGCTCTGCAAAGGACAGTAATTGATGTTCAGAAAACTATGCTTATATATAAATATTCTCTTCCTCTCAAGAGGAATTTTTTGGCAATGAGGTAATAACAAACCCTTTAATAATATAAATTTAGACAAAGAATGAAAAACATAGTTTTACTCAACATATGTATTATTCTCACATTAATTATTCTCAAAGTAGGAAGAGTTTGCCTTTACATTGTCTTTTATTAACTTGGAAAAAAATTAAATCAAAGCATTTTGTGTGGAAATGCAAGTAGAAATACAAGTGGAAAATTATTTCAGACAACACAAGAAGATGCTCCAGCAGATCTGGAAAAAGCATAATAATATTGTATTTTTCTTATACTCAGAAAAAAGTTTGAACCAGAAAACTCTATTATGAGATGTTCCCAGTTGTGAAAAGGTCAATGTTTCCAACCACGTGATTCAGAAATGGTCATTTAAAACTTGTAGTAAAAAATATTTAATGTGTTTGGCATTTCCCTTCATTATGCAAGTGTAAACTGTAAGGAAAAGTGTTTCGTTAACTAATGTTAAGCTGTGTGTAATTGTCTTGCAACATTTTACAAAGTAGATCATCCCACTTTCTGGAAGAATGGTACAAAAATAGACAGAGAGATCACCACTTAGGTTCAATTAAATCTTAGCAGAAGATGAGTTTTTGATAGAAAGAAATCTTTTACAAAAAGGGGCAGTACTACTACCATGTTATATCCACATTTTTGAAACAACAAGCAACAAAACAACAGTATCAACAAAAGAAGATTTGATGAAAATAAATAAATATTAATGTACTGTTTCAAAAATGCTTTACCCTCAGATCTTGAAAGAATTGTTTTTCTGGAGTGACATTTCTTAGTATATTGTCCTGTGGCTAATTATGCCATTCATTCAGCCTAAGGCTACAAATCTTTTTTCTGTAAAATGTTTAGATTCCCATGAGGATTCTGAACTCTGGACACACTTTGGCTTTACTTTGTTAAGCTTTAATTAAATAAGTGAAAAAGAGTGTTTGTTCTCTTTTGTATTATTTCATATTTCTCTTCATCCCCATGCACTTGCACTTTTCTAACCACAAAGTTTTTTAGAAATATTCTCCTTCAACTAATGATCATTATCATCTCAATTTAATAGACATTTGTTTCCGTGCCATAATATGTTTTTAAGTGAATTAACTATGCTTAGAGGGGTCTATTTTTTTAAAATAGTACCCAGTTTGAGGCCTAGAAGCAAAATGCGAACTTTCCCTATTTTGTAATGAGTCATAAGCATGGTGCATCAGGGAGAAATACACCTCAGGCCTCACTTGCAGGCAGCACTTGCTCACAGTAATGTCCCTGAAGCAGACATCATTTTTCTCATTCTCATTGCACCTTTTTCTGATAATTTGGCCTAGGACAGTGATCCAATACTGGCTATTATATTCATCATTTCCAGAAGCAAAAAAATCACAGTTTAGACAAGCAAGCTCTGCTTATATATCAGTTTCGGACCTTTGCGCACACATACACGCAAACACAACTTAGGAAGCGGTATGTTTTCACTACTTGAAGAAAACATCACAATAAAAAAAGTTCACTATAAATTTTCATGTGACTGGAAAGTTTCAGGCCTTTGGATTCTTAAACCATGAAATCTGGGTTGTCCCCATAATGATCCCTGGGTACAGATATAAAGAAATGAATGGACACCAGCACTGGAAAACCAATGGAGAATGGGGCTTCTAATTCAAAACTACAATAAAAAGGGGGGAAAATTGAAATGTGTAGGAGAGAAAACTACACAGACACTTCTTATCTATTTTTATTAGAAATATTGTTATACTTAGAGATCTGTCATCTTGAATTCATGTCAGTGGGTCATCTGGTCCAACCTTCCTGCTCAAGCTCTTCCTAGAGCACATGGCACAGAATTGCATCCAGATGGTCCTTGGAATATCTCCAGTGAGGGAGACTCCACACCCTCTCTGGGCAACCTGTTGGGCACCCACACACTGAAGAAATTCTTCCTCATGTTCAGGTGGAATTTTGTGGAATTTCCTGTGCATCTGTTTCTTTCTGTTTCCTCTTGTCCTATTGACTGGCGCTACCAAGTAGAGCTTGGATCCATCCTCTTGGTGAACCCTCCTTTAGATACTTACTCACTTAACTCATACGTATAGGTATGTAGGGTATGTATGTATATACTTACATAGGTTCTGGATTCTGCGTCTCAGGGTTCTGGTAGACCCCAAGGAAAGCAAGGTGTGGCTAGGGTTACTAGAAAAAGAAAACCACAACACTTGCAATAGCACCCCCAAAGGGTAAATGATATAAAAGATACTTGTTCTGGGGGCAGCTGGCATGCAAGATGTGACGGGTGTCCCATCAGCAGCTTATGACAGAAGTCTGGCCCTTCTCCCATCAATATCCCAGACTATTTCCCTGGAAGTCACTCCAGACATATAGCACTGCTTGCATTTCTTATGAAATAATACTACCAAGAAAGGTTGGATGAAACCAAGGAATTTCAGTTCTTGTAAATAAAAACAAGAAGCACTTTAGAAAAATCACAGCTGTGTACAGAGAAAAACAGATTTTGGTTTTAGAAAATTAGTATAATGGCGTTGTAAAAGGCAATCAAAAAAAGTAATTCCTTTTATGTGTTTGAACAAAATGGGGATAAAAAAATAAAAAATTTATGTCCTCTAACGTATGCTATATGAAAAAGCAGTACACCCTGAGCAGAAATAGGCAAATGAATAGCTAAAGCATTGTAACAGCCAACACAACCAGACTTTCCCTAGAAATCCTGACTACAGCAAAAGCTCATTCTAAAAGTCCTGAGTCCTATTTCACTCAAAAAAATTCATAATGCTGGTAAATTGGAATATGAATAATTTCATATAATGCAATACTTGATGTCTGTCCTGTCATATTATTAAAAGTGATGGCCATTTTAAAATACTGAAATCTAAGTGGCAGTAATCTTCAAGAAATCTAAGTTTCTTGAAGATTAACTGTGAGATATACATATATATTCGGTCTTCTTCAAGAAATGTTGAATGCCTCTCCTTTTGGAAACAAGGAGTGTCTTTCAGACCAGGATTTCTTTTTCAAAATACTTGGTTCTCCAGCTCTAACATTAAAAAAATGAGTCTGGTTCGGTGAATATTTGAGTACAATTCAATGAAATCTGAACAGTCTTAGAGCCAAGAAATTACAAGAAAAATGTCTGCAGAAAGTATTCTACAAAGTGTTGTGTGTTTGAACTTGAAATGAAAATAAATATACTGCTAAAGTATGAGTGGTGCATATTGCTGTGTATGTGCACATACATTTTAAATGTCATACATATGTTTGAAAAGTCAAAACAAAAAAGAAATTTAAAATAACAATAGCCATGTTTTTCATAGTAGTTGTGTTTATAAACTACTTAAGAGGGGCCACGTAGCAGTAAGACACAGACAGTAAGATGATATAATGACACAGTAAATGCAGTAGTGGGAGAATGTGTTGAAAAAATTAAGTTTATTTTGCAACTACATTTGCTTAACAGAATTTAAGGATATAAGGACAAGTAAAGGTCACAGACACCGTAATGAATCTCTGATTCACCAATTATTTGTGGAAATTAGCATTTCAGCATAAAAATATGAACACAAATATTTACTCAAGAGTGAAAAATGGGTAAGATTTATACTTAACGGGAAATTATTCTTGAGAGGAAAATTATTGTCATGACTAAAGAGCACTGGATCTCAAATTGCGGTTTTCTGGTTCCAAAGTTATAGAGTCATCTGGGAACTGAATTTCCATTCCGTGATTGTAAGAGAATGTTAAACAACAATAACATATGACTATAAAACTAGTTCTCGTTCAGTTACTTTCAGAAACTTCATATGTGAGTCTTAAGTAGGAAATTACTCCAAAGCAAAACACATAACTATAACCAATTTGTTTTGCAAAGACCCAAAGTCTCATACCATTTGGAAACACTGCTGTAAGATCACTGCTTTCAGCAATAAAAATATTTTATTCCGTAGCTACCAGGGCTTCCACTGTTGAGACAGATTGTCCATGCACTGCCTTTGAGGTAAGATTTCAGGCTTAACTGAGCTTCTACTCAAACCAATTTATTTTCTTNCCATCCCCCCACCTCCCACCCCCCCATTAAGGCTAAGATCAAACAATATTTCTTTATCAATTCTTTTTTCTTCTTTTCAACAGCAACTTATTTTTTCCCATAGTGTTTTGGAGAAGCTTTCTGAGGAGTGGAAGACTGACCTCTAAACTACCTTTTCCCTTGGCCACTTGACATTTTGGATACCCGTTTTCTTGGAGCAAGCCATTCTACCCCAGCTTTAGTGAGCTTCACATGATGGAACTGCTCTAAGCAGAAGAATCCACAACTTCAAGAAAGCTCCTTCTTGATTTTTTTTTTTAATATACTTTCCCCTCTAAGCGTGTTATTATGAAAAGTTTATGTGAGAGAGAAACTGGCTGTTATGTTAATCCATATATTCAACAAATAACATCACAAAGAACATTTATTTCACTACAAATGCTATTTTATTCCTCTCTGTAATTTAATCAGTCATATAATACCTATAGCTAATTGCTGGTCTTAATGATTTTTATTTAATTAATACTGCCTTTGCCTAGACTAATTCTGTTTTCTTCCCTTGGGAAGTATAAAGTATCAGGGATATTATATAAAGTCCAGAACTTTTTGCAACTGTGAGTTCATTAGGTAGCTTTTGAGAATTTTACTCTNGACACCAGCACTGGAAAACCAATGGAGAATGGGGCTTCTAATTCAAAACTACAATAAAAAGGGGGGAAAATTGAAATGTGTAGGAGAGAAAACTACACAGACACTTCTTATCTATTTTTATTAGAAATATTGTTATACTTAGAGATCTGTCATCTTGAATTCATGTCAGTGGGTCATCTGGTCCAACCTTCCTGCTCAAGCTCTTCCTAGAGCACATGGCACAGAATTGCATCCAGATGGTCCTTGGAATATCTCCAGTGAGGGAGACTCCACACCCTCTCTGGGCAACCTGTTGGGCACCCACACACTGAAGAAATTCTTCCTCATGTTCAGGTGGAATTTTGTGGAATTTCCTGTGCATCTGTTTCTTTCTGTTTCCTCTTGTCCTATTGACTGGCGCTACCAAGTAGAGCTTGGATCCATCCTCTTGGTGAACCCTCCTTTAGATACTTACTCACTTAACTCATACGTATAGGTATGTAGGGTATGTATGTATATACTTACATAGGTTCTGGATTCTGCGTCTCAGGGTTCTGGTAGACCCCAAGGAAAGCAAGGTGTGGCTAGGGTTACTAGAAAAAGAAAACCACAACACTTGCAATAGCACCCCCAAAGGGTAAATGATATAAAAGATACTTGTTCTGGGGGCAGCTGGCATGCAAGATGTGACGGGTGTCCCATCAGCAGCTTATGACAGAAGTCTGGCCCTTCTCCCATCAATATCCCAGACTATTTCCCTGGAAGTCACTCCAGACATATAGCACTGCTTGCATTTCTTATGAAATAATACTACCAAGAAAGGTTGGATGAAACCAAGGAATTTCAGTTCTTGTAAATAAAAACAAGAAGCACTTTAGAAAAATCACAGCTGTGTACAGAGAAAAACAGATTTTGGTTTTAGAAAATTAGTATAATGGCGTTGTAAAAGGCAATCAAAAAAAGTAATTCCTTTTATGTGTTTGAACAAAATGGGGATAAAAATTAAAAATTTTATGTCCTCTAACGTATGCTATATGAAAAAGCAGTACACCCTGAGCAGAAATAGGCAAATGAATAGCTAAAGCATTGTAACAGCCAACACAACCAGACTTTCCCTAGAAATCCTGACTACAGCAAAAGCTCATTCTAAAAGTCCTGAGTCCTATTTCACTCAAAAAAATTCATAATGCTGGTAAATTGGAATATGAATAATTTCATATAATGCAATACTTGATGTCTGTCCTGTCATATTATTAAAAGTGATGGCCATTTTAAAATACTGAAATCTAAGTGGCAGTAATCTTCAAGAAATCTAAGTTTCTTGAAGATTAACTGTGAGATATACATATATATTCGGTCTTCTTCAAGAAATGTTGAATGCCTCTCCTTTTGGAAACAAGGAGTGTCTTTCAGACCAGGATTTCTTTTTCAAAATACTTGGTTCTCCAGCTCTAACATTAAAAAAATGAGTCTGGTTCGGTGAATATTTGAGTACAATTCAATGAAATCTGAACAGTCTTAGAGCCAAGAAATTACAAGAAAAATGTCTGCAGAAAGTATTCTACAAAGTGTTGTGTGTTTGAACTTGAAATGAAAATAAATATACTGCTAAAGTATGAGTGGTGCATATTGCTGTGTATGTGCACATACATTTTAAATGTCATACATATGTTTGAAAAGTCAAAACAAAAAAGAAATTTAAAATAACAATAGCCATGTTTTTCATAGTAGTTGTGTTTATAAACTACTTAAGAGGGGCCACGTAGCAGTAAGACACAGACAGTAAGATGATATAATGACACAGTAAATGCAGTAGTGGGAGAATGTGTTGAAAAAATTAAGTTTATTTTGCAACTACATTTGCTTAACAGAATTTAAGGATATAAGGACAAGTAAAGGTCACAGACACCGTAATGAATCTCTGATTCACCAATTATTTGTGGAAATTAGCATTTCAGCATAAAAATATGAACACAAATATTTACTCAAGAGTGAAAAATGGGTAAGATTTATACTTAACGGGAAATTATTCTTGAGAGGAAAATTATTGTCATGACTAAAGAGCACTGGATCTCAAATTGCGGTTTTCTGGTTCCAAAGTTATAGAGTCATCTGGGAACTGAATTTCCATTCCGTGATTGTAAGAGAATGTTAAACAACAATAACATATGACTATAAAACTAGTTCTCGTTCAGTTACTTTCAGAAACTTCATATGTGAGTCTTAAGTAGGAAATTACTCCAAAGCAAAACACATAACTATAACCAATTTGTTTTGCAAAGACCCAAAGTCTCATACCATTTGGAAACACTGCTGTAAGATCACTGCTTTCAGCAATAAAAATATTTTATTCCGTAGCTACCAGGGCTTCCACTGTTGAGACAGATTGTCCATGCACTGCCTTTGAGGTAAGATTTCAGGCTTAACTGAGCTTCTACTCAAACCAATTTATTTTCTTCAGTGTTGTTGCCAGTTTTCCTGTATTTTAGAAAGCCACTGTTGACATCATTCAAATGTTTTATTTTTTTCATACACAGAAGCAGGGAAAATTGTGTATGTAATTTAATTTGACATAAGCAAGTGGAAACAGTGATAGAGCCTAAAATATGTAATACCTGCCCTGCTACGTAAAATGATTGCAGCAAGCCACTTTTTATTCAAAAGGAAAAAATAAATATGTGATGTTCCAAATTCAGAATATCTATGCTATGTCCTTGAATTTGACAGCAGTTGAACTTTTAGGAACAGTTTAAGTGGAAAACTGTTTTGCTTTGCGGTTTTAATTTGTTCTGTTGGTGGTTTTTTTTTTTTAATATACTTTCCCCTCTAAGCGTGTTATTATGAAAAGTTTATGTGAGAGAGAAACTGGCTGTTATGTTAATCCATATATTCAACAAATAACATCACAAAGAACATTTATTTCACTACAAATGCTATTTTATTCCTCTCTGTAATTTAATCAGTCATATAATACCTATAGCTAATTGCTGGTCTTAATGATTTTTATTTAATTAATACTGCCTTTGCCTAGACTAATTCTGTTTTCTTCCCTTGGGAAGTATAAAGTATCAGGGATATTATATAAAGTCCAGAACTTTTTGCAACTGTGAGTTCATTAGGTAGCTTTTGAGAATTTTACTCTATATTCTCCCGTGTGTTTTGGGTACTCTTACCTCCTCAGAAGACAAAGGCAAGTTGTCATTCACAGAGAGGTGGCATGCTGTTAGTAGAGTGTTTAGAACAGAACAGCATTGTACGGACAGTGGTACTCAGCAAATGGGCCAGACAGATTCCAATCCATCCCACTTCAGTGTCTCCAGCAGGAAACAGTAGAGGAAAATGCTTAGGAAAATAACAATATAAACAGAGAACACAGAGGATAATTCTTTTCTTAGTACAGGTTTCAGCAATAGCCAGTAATTTCCTGAGCTTGCAGCTGAACTCACTCCATTGCAATTGATAGTTATCCAAGTATGTAAAGTCCATGGATTTGCATAATATATTTTTAACCTCTGAAAGTCTGTGCAGAGTCAGATATCTAAGTATGTAGAAGCACATGGGAAGACAAAGATTTGGTCTTTTTTTCATCTTTGTTTCTAGATGCTGTATGCTTGCTTGGAAACATCAGTAATGGATTTCTAGAAGAGTTAACACAGGTTTAGATCATACAGTTTCAGAATTTATGCATGTAAATATTTTTTGGAAAAAAGTTATATTTAGTAAAATATTCAAGTGTAGCGTGTAGATTGCCAACATTGCATCTCAGATTAGTCTCAACACAAAGCAGTAAGGTATATATGGAATAAACAGTTAACATTTTAATTAATGTCTATTTTCAAATGTCATGTTCTAAGGTTAAATTTAATGTTTCAGATCTATAGGCTAACATTGCTGCTTCAGGTTAGCAAGGATTGATGTTTACCTTGTAATTTCCATTGTGATCTTTGTTTTTCCTGCCAGACAAGTTAGTATCTCTAGCCTCTTAGGAACATCTCCCATGTCTCTCTTTTCCATTTTGCTATTATTGCTCTGACTTTTTCTTATTGAAAAGAAAGCTTAAATGGGAGTTACAAGAGAGAGAAAGGCAATTGCTTAGGAGTTAGACACACTCAGATCACTTAAGGCACTGATGGCAGATTCTGTGCTGCAATTCTTTCCCTGAGCTGAAACATAGAGAGGTGGGAATGAGATCAGTGCTAACTTTTTTTTTGTTTTGTTTCCTTTATTCTTTAGGATTTCCTAGAGCTCATTCAATGGTTTTAGGTCTGGAGGATGTTTCTGTCAGTTCAAAGAAAATCTCTTATGGAAATATATTTTGCTTTTATGAGACATGCAACTACCATGCTCTTTGAAAACAGATTTTAGACTACCACAAGAATATTTGAATGCATTGTGCCAATGGCATTTAAGCTGTTCAGTTCACTGGATTTTATCCTCTTTTTATATGAAAAAGTTACTTAATCTCCAACTCAAAGTGGATTTTTCTTTTTTATGGTTGTTTTTGTAACCTCTGAAATATTCTGTGACCTGTGCATAGCAATATTCTAGTCAGGACTGACTAGGATTGTGTTGATACCTGCCATGTATCAGCTTGTTTTTGAAGCACTTTAAAGTCCTTAGAAGACAAAATCTATTAATAATTTCCAATAAAGGTTAGAGCATTAAAAGTTTGAGTTTAGCCATTTTTATCAACTTAAAACAGTAATCTAAGTTGATAATTTAAAATAAATTTAAAATAAAATATGTCTCAAATAATACCTTTTGTAAACTGGACTAAGCAAGAAAACAAAACCAAAAAAGCAACTAAAAATATTGAGTCGAAGCTGCATGGCATCACCATTGCAGAAAACTTTTTTTTTTTTTAATTTATATTCAGTATTCTCCTGGGAGAAGGATTCCTATACAGTGGTGGTTTTCAGTTCAATTTTGATAGATGAAGCTTGTAAAATATGGACACATTTAGAAAACCATTTGTTTTTTCTTTCCCTCTATTCCCTATTATAGAGCAACAGAAATGACAGAAATTAGAACAAAAAAAAAACTTAAAATGATGATTTCAGTTTAAGTTAAATTATTTCTGATATTTTATAGCCATGGCAGCAGTCAGTTATTTATCACATTAGCCAAAATCAGTAAATTTATATCGCAGCAGGAGTGTTTTGTATTTTATCTGATCTATGTTTCGCATCTCTTCCTAGAATTGTTAAATTTTTTTAAATAAATATCCAGCTTATACTAATAAAAATAAAATTTTGCTACTTTGGTATATAGATTTCCCCTCACATCATCAGTCAAGTCCAAAGCTCTCCACCTATGCTGCTCTTGAGAGTGTTACACATCTGGTATGACGATAATTACCGAATTACCATGTATCACACTACGGCAACTGTAAACAATGTGATCGCCTCAGAAAATCTGTGTCTACAATATTTGCCATACTGGCCTAGAAGTGGCTCTATAAAAAAAAATAGATGTTAATTTACAACACTGAAAAAAAAAAAAAGCACCAGTGCAAATGAAGCCCAGGATTTAATGGAGATCATGCAACATGTATAGCAGAAGGTAAAGAGGTATTTTGTGCTGCACTTTTAAAAATGTATTGACTGGATATTGAACAGGAAATATGAAACTGGAATTATTTGTTGATGAAGACAGGTTTGGGCTTGCCTAAGCAAGGCAGACAGAATGGAGCTAATTTAGGTCAAATCTGTCCTAAATTTAGGTCACTGACTCTACCCACGTACTAGCTGCAGAAAAGCAGGTATGAAGGAAAACGTGAATTGAAGAAGAAAAGGAGTAAAAATATTATCTGTAGATCACCCAAATATCTGACATTTTGCTCTCAGAGACATACAAAACATGTACTTGCCTGCCTGTCTGCAGACAGCTGATGTGAACAGGAAGAATTAATGCAACAGGCATGTCCACCATAGTCAAGAAGAACATTTTATGACTGCAGCAAAGATGTCAAATCCTGTTTTGTTTGCTGTCTTTTCATAGCATCAGCAGAGAGTGTGCATTCTTGGGGCAATGTGCCACTACGTTTGTTGCAACCTAAGATGACATGAGCATTTCAGGGAGACTGTGTAGTAAACTAACCTGGAAATAGCTGCCAAAGGAAAAAGTTATGAAAAAACGCTGAGGAACTAGAAACATAGCTGAAAGGCAAGTGCAGGACAAAGACGTTTAGTCATTGTATACTGAACAGATTACATTAAGCAATGCATGTCTTTATATACAAATATCTATATAGAAAGTTGGGTTCTGTCCTGTCAACTTGGTATCAAGTGTCTATGCCATTCATGCCAGGTCTGTGGTCAGAGACAAAAACTACAAATACAGGTAAAACTGTCTTGGGGAGCAATTGATTCACCCACTGATAATTGTTGTGAAATAGCTATAAGCAGTTATAAGCAACCAACTTCTTACTTTTCACACTGGCTTCTCACCATAATTATGTTCTGTTTGAGATAAACTGGTGTATACAGTATGAATATGATACATTGCTTCCCATTATTGAACATTTATCCTACATTGTTCCTTGTGGAGCCTTTCAGATACAGACCAGGGATGCAGTGGAGACACTACCCCTGTAGGTGCTGGATGTGGCACTCAGTACCATGGTTCAACCATGAACCATGGTTGAGGTCTTTTCCAAGCTAATTGTTTCTGTGATTCTGTGATTCTCTTCTGCTGAAATTAATGACAACATTTCAAAATATCCAACCAAATCAATGTATACCAGTTATTGTGAAGGAACCCAAAAATATTTTGGGCTTTAAATTCTCAACTGACTTGCATTTCACTGAGTTAAAAATGTTTATATTGTGAATAATTCTAAGTGGTGTACAAATCATAAACAAAGCTAATGATTGAGTAAAAAGGAATGAAGCATCTTGCAGAGAATAAACAACCAGAAATAACAATATAAACTATAAATAGATAGATCTAAGAAAAAGACATAAAGAAAAAATCAGAAAGAAGTTTTTATTTCTTTTATTCATTATACTTCATGTCATGTGCCAATTTCTGCTATTTTATAATAGAGTGTTTAATGTTTGATAATGGAGTACACAAGAAATAGATATTCCTATTTCTACATCCTTTTTCTCTTTGGTGTTAATCAAAAGTCACTTCACAGATTGTAAATGTTTTCTCATAACTTCTGTCTCTGTCCTAATAGGTAAAAATATGACTGAAGTTTACTTCTGGCTCAGCCAGGCTAAGAAAAATTTTGCACTCTTAGATTCACAGCAGGATCAGTATTCAAAGCACTATATAATAAGATACGATACTAGCCTTTAGCATTAAAACTTTCATTTTTATAGAAGACACTTCATGGCAGATTTCCTCAATATGCATACTGGGACTTTTTCCATACCATTTCAACTAGAACAGGGACACTTTTACATTTAAATGTACGGTACATTAGAGTTACTTATTGTCAAACTTGACTTATTCCCCTACAGAAAAAAAGCCCAAAGCTCATTTAGCTTTCTATAGTGTAAAAAAATAATCAGCTATATTTTCCAGAGCTCCAGATATTCTTTACCTAACACTGAAAGTGTCTTCAGCTGTGAAAGTTTTCTCCTAGAAGTTGAGGATGAGATACTACGAGATGTTGCTATAATAAATGTTTTTGATTGAGCTTCCTTACAAAGATTCTACTGAGAAATTCATAGGCATAGTGTGAATAGGCTGTATCAGTCTGCATTGATAGAACGAAGAAAGCCAAAACACTTCTGCTTCTTGATTTACTTTGGCAGTCAGATATCATTAATGATATTGACCACCAAAGTTAGGAGTGTCATAAATAAAATCTGAATTTTTTCTCATTCTCCTTTCCAATAAAAAATATTTGCTTTAGAGAATATCATCACTGTCACTGTTACTAGGGGGAAGTGATTATTGGTAATGCTGATGAACAGAGACATTAATGGTAGGTAGAATACAATAAAGAAATACTTTCCTTTTCCAAAAAAAAAAAAAGTGGGAATTCATACGTACACCAAAATATATGTGAAATGAAATGTCTGAAATATCTGAAATAATTAATCAGTGTAAAATGGAAACTTGTAGCCAGTGTAGCAAATGATAGAAATATTGGAATGAAAATTACTGGAAAAAATCCTACAAATAAATAATAAATTACAAAATATCTGCAAAGTGGGAAGTTGATGATAATGCTACCATAACTATTTTGACAAATATTTGTTACCATTATCATGGTGTATTTTTATAATGAATTATAAACTTCATGAGAGGTGAAGTTTTTTGTAGTTTTAAATAGAACTTTGTGATAGACTGGCACTGATAGAAGAGTGTGTTACTTCAAAAAATATAACATTAAAAGTAAAAAGCTTTTAAAAATTAAGACTTCCTCAACGAGCTTTTACTCATGAGAAAATTATTCTAAATATTCTTCTCATCAGTGATACAAAAAGTAAATGTGTTCAAAAGTGGAAACTGTTTATTAGGGCAGGACATTCATATCTTTATAAAATGTTGAATTGGAAGGAGATCAAAATAGCCCAGTAGCACCAGGTGATTGTTAGAATACTATCTTATCATGCATTCCATGTAAAGAACAAAGAAACAAAAAAGGAAAAAGCCAGAAGAAAATAGCAATGCTATGACCAGGCTTCAGATTAGTAAGTGTACATTGGTAGTGTTGATTGAGAAAAGGAATCAAAACAATTTTCCAGCACCATTACTCTTCCTTGAGAGAAGCAAAATCATATTTATTAGGAATATGAGTGAATAATTAAAGAGGAGATTTTTCAAGCAAGGTTCTTAATATGATTTAAAAAACCAGAGCTTTCTAAATTGAGTTTAGGGAGATATTCATCACACTTTCTTTTGTGTCTTTCACTGAGTATTTTTTTTCTTTGCATCTTCCACATAAAAAATTGAAGGAAAAAGTTATCTATGGGAGAACACCCAGAAATCACCGTAAGTGCATTGTTAAAAGATAGGTAAACTTCCTAGCTATTCTCTGAGCAGTAGTACAGTACAATTTGTTCTAAATCAGTGACATGCTGATGAAAGGAGTTGATCAAACCATTACCAGACTATGATGTTTAAATTTATGAGCTCTCTTATGGAGATGAGTTTCTGAATTTCCCATTTACTGGTTTGCTGGCACTGCTAAAGAGATTCCTCATTTCTTTTCCTCATTATTGTTGAATTTAATAGCAGAAGGAAGAAGTCTGTGGGACTAAATTACTAAGAAAATAAAAAATGCTTCTATAAGGAGGGAAGGAAAGAAGGAAG
>VZTZ01008459.1:11850-42265 GCA_013400955.1 Drymodes brunneopygia | reverse complement strand
TGTTGCCCATGGGATGAACTCACATTGCAGCAGTTTGCAGGGAGCTGCTGCTCATGAGATGGAGCCATGTTGGAGAAGTTAATGGAGAACTACCTCCTGTGGGAGGGACTCCACAGTGCAGCAGGGGAAGGACTCCTCTCCCTCAGCAGCAGGAGAAGCCATGGATGAACTCACCGAAACCCCCACCCTCCTGTCTCCTTGTGCCACTGGGGGAGGAGGCAGAGCTGGGAAGGAGGGAGGGGTGGAGGGAAGGTGTTTTTAGGGGCTTATTTTACTTCTCACTGTCCTGGTCTGATTTTGTTAGGAATAAATTCATTTTATATCTCTTAGCTGAGCCTGTTTTGCCTTTGATGGTAATTGATGAGTGTTTTCTCTCAGTTCTTATCTCAACTCAGCTGAGATTATGAGGCAGGATTAAATATCTGTGTAATTACATTCATTCATAAAATCCTGTTTTGTGGTTCAAAGTACTGCTCTGCTGATGCCAGGACTTTCCACAATTCCTACATCTACTCAAGAGTTTGTGGTTGAAATAACCCTTCTTAACAAGATANTGTTGGAGAAGTTAATGGAGAACTACCTCCTGTGGGAGGGACTCCACAGTGCAGCAGGGGAAGGACTCCTCTCCCTGAGCAGCAGGAGAAGCCATGGATGAACTGATTGAAACCCTCACCCTCCTGTCTCCTTGTGCCACTGGGGGAGGAGGTAGAGCTGTGAAGGAGGGAAGGGTGGAGGGAAGGTGTTTTTAGGGGCTTATTTTACTTCCCATTATCCTGGTCTGATTTTGTTAGGAATAAATTCATTTTATATCTCTAAGCCGAGCCTGTTTTGCCCCTGATGGTAATTGATGAGTGTTTTCTCTCAGTCCTTATCTCAACTCAGCTGAGATTATGAGGCAGGGTTAAATATCTGTGTAATTACATTCATTCATAAAATCCTGTTATGTGGTTCAAAGTACTGCTCTGCTGATGCCAGGACTTTCCACAATTCCTACATCTACTCAAGAGTTTGTGGTTGAAATAACCCTTCTTAACAAGATATCCAACCTCAGGATGACATCCTGCCCTTTTATAAAATGCTCCAGCAGTTACAGAGATCTCTGGAGTCCAGGTGGGATTGCTATTTTAAGCAGATAAAATGTAGCCTCCACTATTTCTCAGCCCAGGTCTATTTCAGAGCTGTACTTTATGGAAATACTCCAGAGTTAATAGCCTGGAAAGAAACAGGTAAATGGCTGGGTAATATGTGCAGCAGTTGCCTTTCCAGGACTGTGCTGAGGAATTGGAGGAGCCTTGCTGATCCCAGGAGAGAGGCAGCAGCAAGATGTTCCCCAAGGTCCCTACCTCTCTGACTCAAAGTCTGTCTGCTCCTCAAACAGCACAATGTGGCGCTTCAGCCTCTGCCTTCGCACTTCACTCGTCGGGTTCCAGAACATTTCTGTGTTCCCATTTTTCAGCTCATTTATATGCACCTCCCCATCCTGAGAAGGAAGATTAAATGAATTAATGACAATCGGAAAACCAAGACAGAAATTAATCCTGATAAAGCAAAGCTGCTCCTGGATGATGATAAGGCTTCTTTCCTCCTCTATTGGATAAAATCTCACTGAATGCTTTCTAAAGTTTCTGAAATGAATGAGGCAAGGCATTGCCAGAAACAGTGGCTGCATTTATCATTAATCAGAGTAGAAAGGGACCTGGTTCCCTCTGTTAAGTCTTGTCCCCAGACCTGAGTGCCCATAGAAGCCCTAAGATATTCTTCTTTCACCACTGTTCCTCTCAGCTACCACCCAGCCCATATAAACAAGATCCCCAGCTCCTTTTTCCAAAGTCTCATTCAGGACTTCCTCTCCCATGTCCCAGTATGCTAATTCCAGGACAGATCCCAGGTCCCCAAGAGACCCCCAGTGTGGATAGGAGAAGGCAGGCAGGCATTATCAAGCACCACTACATGCACCTCTAAGAAGCATATATACAAGCACTCAGCTGCTGCTGTGACCCTAGGACTGAGAAGCATTGGAATTTGCTTCCCTTCTTTATTCAGGTGGGTTTTCAGGTTCTGAGGCAGAGAATTTAGCTTTCAGATGCAAGGATGTCTGTCAGGAAACTGGATGGTGTCAGAGAAAAGCCAGGAGAGCAGGCCAGTACTCCCAGTGGGGAGGGAGGAGAAACAACACCATCCCTACCCTGCCTCATGGCAGCTCCTCTGTTCACAGCACACAGCTGCAAGCGGCAGCTTACAGAGCCACCCTTCCAAGGCCATTTAACTTCTTCTATACATCACTACAGTTTAGTGCACCACAAACTACCCAGACAGAGAACAAGGGAGGAGGGTATAAGCAGCAGGCAGGGTGCTGAGCACACATATCCATGTGGCTCAGCAGAGCCTCTGGATGCTGAGTGGTGTTGGCAGGACTCACTGCAGACAACGTACTCCACAGCCCAGCACAACTCACGACTGACAGGGCTCATCCTGCAGGACAGGGAGCTCAGAATGGAGCAAGTCCCTTGTATAAGCCTAGAAAGGGAAAATCTCCCAATTTCAAAAAGGTCATTAGCTTTTTATGTAAAAAGACAGATTGTCTGACAGGAGGAGTCCAGTACCAAAGGCTACACTGCAGTTAAGACCTCACTACAGAAAGGGCTTTATCCCGGGACATGTCACCTGGCCTACTTTAAATACCTCATTCAGGATAACACAAATCTTGTCTCAGAAGTGCAATTTCTATAGACTGGAAAGGACAGGTCAACTGTAATGATGATGTACATGTCCAAATGTTGCTGAGAGAAATACCTAGATGTCCAGCCAAAAGCCAGGCCTCACGGCTTTTGTTTCAGATACCAGGAGTTCCAATAAAAATTAGACTACATCATTCACTCTGCAACTTTATTCTTGCTAAATTTTGGCTTGAGGGTGGCTTTGAGTGAATCACTTGTGTATACTAGGTGCACAAAGGAGCCAGAGCTCTGCTGACTGTTCTGAGCTGCCCGTACAGATAACACCCTCACCGAATCTAAGTCTCTGTCCTTCAGCTGATGAACAGGGTAGTAACTGTCCTCTACCATAAAGGTCTGCTGTGAAAAGAATGAATTCAAAACCCTCTAAGTTCTTCCCTGATCCCGATCTAACTGGGGAAGCACTGAACACACCAAACAAAAGGCAGCCTCATGATCTTCATAATCACACCTAATTCACACTATATCTCCTGCCATCAGTGCCTGTCCTAAGCCTCAGACCTTAAATACAGACCCAGTGGCTTTGATAGAGCCCCTCCTTAGTGTTTCCCCAGGCTCTGGGAGTGCAGCATTACTCACACTGCAGATGGATGGGACTATTGAAGTGTAAATGACCTACAGAAGTACTCTGAAAGGTGTGGCCCAGGCTCTGCTCGCCTGCATGCCCTGGGGCTGGTGGAAATAGGCAAGACAGGGCTCTCCCAGCACCCATTCCAAGGCAGGGAGCCTGCCCAGGGCTGCCAGTCCTCCCCCGAATCCTGCAGCCACCGGCAGGTAACCTGTCTGCAGCTTCTATTATCAAATGTTACCCAGTGTCCAGTGAGACTCGCTAGCACTTCTTCTCCACATTTAATCTTCCCCGAGATTTGATTAATGCTCGTGCTGCCACCGAAGAAGGGCTGTCAGGGGAGAAGAGAAACAGTATATGTGGTCAAAGTGAGGACTGGAAGGGAGCCAAACAGTGATGCAACAGGAGGCAAGGAAGTGCTTGACTTAAACTATTGCTGTGGTTAAAGCACTGAATTTAACATGGATTTTGACTTTCACATTGTGCCCTCTTCCTTTTGTTTGTAATACCAAAATCACTGCAGCTGCAGGTAGGGAGACAAGCCTTGAGGTGCATTGACACTCAGGAGTGTAAGGCCTCATTTTTATTGGAAATACACTTACTTATTGTCAGCCAGGCATCAGGATAAGTGTATGTGGGAAACTTCTTGCCACTGTTCAGAATCTCAGCCTTTGCAGCCTTGTCCAAAGAAAAGAGCAGCACTAGTGGTAACTCTTCCTGCTCGTGGGACAGCAACAGCAGTGTGGCACTGCTGATGACTTCATGTGTGCCAAGTCTCCACTCTGAAGGAGCTCTGGTCAGCAGCAAAAAAACTCCCACAAACCAAAGAAAAAGGGTATTTCCAGAGTCAAGGAAAAAAAATCCCAATGGAAAATTCCACCCATCTCCTGGCTGCCAAACACAGGAAACTCCAGTGAGAGTGTGAGCAGTTCTTCTATTCACAGAATACATCTCTTCACACATTTTAGCAGCTACTTCTTAATAATATTTGTGCAGAGAAACTTTTTTCTGTGTGTGTGTGTATGTTAAATAACAATGTACACCCAAATTTCACACAACACCCATGGATAAAATAATCACATGTATCTCGAGCATCAGTCTCTGCAATCCAGCAGAGAACTGGTACATATCCAAATTAAAAACAAAGTTATGGGGTTTACCTTTAGCTTCTCACAATTCTACTAAAAATAGACAGCTAGGAAATGCTGCAAGCAGAGCATGTATTTAAGTCATAGGGACCTTTCTGAGACAAGTTTGGATGAATCATACTGTTTTCAAGCCAGAAAAGAAGCACTTTAAGCTCTAAGGTGTTTGTAGGTTTGAGATGACACTCAAGTCATGGAAATATCCCACTGGCCTCAACACAGTACACCAGGCCTATGGGAAGAACAAACTTTAAAGACAAGTGTGTGCAAATGTCAGGGAAGCACAAGGGGCAAGAGTTCCCTTTGTAAGGGCAAACAAAAACAGAAAAATATTATTGCCCTCAAAAAACTCCCAGTTTGCAAAAGATGCCCCTAATTCCAGTGATCTCTCACATTTATGTTGGATAAGGCTGCAACTCTGAAGTCCTGCAGTCTCTCAGTTCTCCTTTAATTTTATGCTCAGGCAAGAAATTGTTGGAGCAGAAGAGAAATGGATGCTCCTTAAAAAGCAAGTTAATTGTCCCAAAAAAGTTACAGGTTATCACTTTCCCTCCTAAATTTTAACCCATGTAATAACAGGAATCAAACGTGTCTCCATTTTGTCTGCATACCACAAGTTTGCATCACCAGGCTGTCTAAGGGAGGGTCTAGCTACATGAACAAGTCAGTGCAAGACTTGCCAGTCACTCAGAATTACCTGCCTGACAACGGGCTCTCACCTTGCCATCAGGGCAAGGTCTTGCAGCCCTGAGAAACACAAGGTGCAGCTCCCCATAACGCCTGCAAGGTAAGAGTACAGATGTGATGGCTGCTGGAGAGCTACCCCAAAGATCCACATCCTAACTTGCCTCAAAGTTCTTTGCACACTCACTGAATTTCGCAAGCAAAACTAATTGTGTCTGCCTAAACAGGAGCCACGCTTCCATTGCCAAACTTTGAGAACAAAATTTGGCCAGTAGTCAGCTGCAGTGAAAAAGTCATGTAAAACTAAGGCTGTCTGGGCTCAATTTGAGTTGCATGAGGCAGAACTAACTGTAGGGTGACACCTTCTCTCCAGGCAGGCCCTGCCCTGGTGCTCACATGTATTGCTAGTACAGAAATGTTCTGGTGTGCCTGGGGTGCAGCAGCAAGCCTGAGACCCACTCAAAATGAGGGCCACAGTGTCTCTTACCTTCAGCTTGAATTCCAGTTCTGCCCTGTGGTTAGTTTTCTCACAGTCAATGGTAACTTTCCCTCCAAGCTCCATTGTCATGGTACCATATAAAAGTCCTGAAAAGAAAAAAAGAGGCTTAAGAGAGGACCCAGTGAAAGCAATCTACTTTCTCAAGTCAGTCTTTTGCTGACACACTCTGAAATTCATTACTTGGCTTAAGGAAGTTTCTAGGAAACAGCTGTTTACTGTAAGCATGAAGAATCTCCCTGAGTCAATATTCCCCATTTATAACATCAGCTAGGAAACAGCTTGACTCACAGGTGTGCCTGTGGCAAGCTGAAAGTGGGACAGGAAAAATAAGGGAAGTTGTGCCCAGCAACCTCATTCAAACCAGTGTTTAAACAGACTCAGTTCTCTCAGGGTGACTGAAGGAGAGAGAAGCTGCAACAGGATTCACCAGAATCTGTGAGATTAGAGGTTATATAAAGGACTTCTTCTTACATATGTTTACCATTTGCTGAAGAGGTCATTTGCAGAAAAAGAAAAATTGGTAAGAAGAAGATTTATGCACAGGAATCCTTCACAGAGGGCATGATATTATGGTGTTACTGTTTTCAGGTACCCAGGCCCTTCTAAATATAAACTTAGAAGTCAATGTGCAAAATTAAAAAATATTCAACCCACAAAACTGGATTTGACTGCTGATTTTATCTGTGCAGTGGGAATGCTGCAGACAGAGCTTTCTCAGGAGCAATGCTTCCTGAGGAGCAGTGAATCAGCAGCCATACCCCAGCCTCAGCACACACTGGCTCCACAGAGCAAAGCCACACAGCAGCAGGTGCCAGCCTCACTGAGGCAGCTCATACTCTGAGATACAATACAATTATTAGAATCACAAAGAAATGGCAAGAGAAGTCAGGAATTTCCTTTATCTGCAAAAAGCCAGAAAATATATCAAGCAATTTCAGTGTTAAGACAAGAAAAACTTTTTATTCTAGGAAGCTCTGAAATGTAGTCTTGTTTCCATCTTATCTGCAGTGCATATATGCAGTATTTTTCTGCATAGTGTGAAAACAAACACTCATGGGCCTGATTTTCTCCTGGGCTAGGCACAGGAGGAGTTCAGTGAGGATTACTAAAGGTCTCTTGCTGAGTGCTAAGACTCATGGGGAGCCCTCTGGAGTTACCAGTCCCTGTGGTGTCAGCTATTTGAGAGGGCAGAGCCAGTGCAAAGTTAGCCAGTGAGACACCATTTTGTTCCTCTGTTTGCTTCCAATTTGAAGAGTCACACCTTACCTTTACAGTGGGCATATGGCATAGTGATTATATAGTCTTCCCCTCTGCTTAGAAACATCAGCTTTGCTTTCCCATCCAACAGTGCAGAAAGTGAATTGCCTAGAATTTAAAAAAAATACACACTAAAAAATTCATGTTATACTTTGTCTCTTTTCCTACATTAGAAAAAACATTTCCATTTAAATGCAGGTCTGTAATGAAAGAAGAGATATGAAATGCTCATAATTCAGGACCCTGCAAATCATGCTCAGCTGGAGGCAGTACTAACAAACTCTGCTGTATAGCTCTTATTTCCTCTGGCATTAAGCCCCTCTTGCAGAAAGAGGAGTAGATTAAACAGGTCATTAGTGGGAGTTAGAAGTTCCTCAGGTCCTCCTGTTCTCCCAACTTTTCTGATTGTGAAGGGACCCAAATAACAAATGAAATTGCCAGAAGGACAGCAAAGACTATCTAAAAGTGTTTCAGCAAACACACTTGCTAGAGGATAGTAATTAAGAAACGTTGGTCTAAACAAAAAAAAATATTTCAAATAGCAACACTGTTTCAGAGCCTGGAGTTGTGCTGTTTCCATTGATATTAAAGGACTGGAGGACATTTTGAAGCTCTGGGGTTCAGCTCTCAGGAGTCTGGGAGACTGATAAAGGGTTAAATCTATTCAGCGACTTTTGTTTTTTTGGATGGGTGTCAGAGAGCTGTGATGTGACTAATCCATGACCACATACCAGCGCATACAGACAATCCAATAAATTTATTATGACCCTTTGCCTTCTGAAAAGCAGATTTTGAAAGCTCTCAGTCTTTCTATCTGATTTTTTATTTCTTTTAACATCAGAGTGGAGTCACACTGAAATGGTGGAAATGGGGAAGAGACAGGAGAGCCAAGACAAAGAATTAGGCTATCCCCATGATAGATTTGTCAACCACTTCGTTGTTCTTAACTCTCGGGAATGATTGAAAAACAAACCAAAGCTGATGCCACAACGTTACCTGGGAGAGGCCTAGACTTAATGCCTTACCATAAAACTTGGACCTAGCTAGAATGCTGCCAGAAATGCAGAATCCATCCTTCCTATTGCTGACGTGAAAAGCTGACACTGGTGGGTGATGGGACACCTAGGATAAAAACAGGCAGGGGTCATCTAGAGCAATCAGCACAGGCCAAGCAGAGGGGGGTGCACACTAAAGGGGGAACATGATACATGACACCATTATGTATGAGAGCATTACACATCTAATCTTTCTCCCCACCCTGTATTTTCTTGAGCTTGTGCACTTGACATCACTTTTAGGCCAATAGGTAGAGTGTAAGATTTTCAAGACAATAAATGAACAGTGCAGAACTTTAGTGCAGCATTTGAATAACCTCCATGAAATGCATGCAGTGGCTGAAATAAAAATTTTAACAAAGCTAAAATTATTTGATTAAATAGGGAAAAAATGTATGTGAAACAGGGAGTCCCTTTACCAAAGATCACACAGTTCTCAGATCCCTTTATTAAACCTCAAACTACATTTTGTCAGGCCAGTTAGCTTATGAGCTCTGTCCTTCATTTATTCACAAAAAAATATAGATAAGCCCTGAATTTACTCCTATTAAAATCATCATAGAAAGTTTAGAAATAAAAGATGGAAGGATTTGGTTGTGTGTTTTATGCCCCTTTTGGCAGAGGGAATACAACCCCCATTTATTAACAGTAAGAAAACAGTAGGGCAGAATCCCATGGAAGAGGTCTTTATTGAAGAAGATGATGTTATATATGGGAGTTATATACTGCTTTTATAGTCTTGAGTGCACACCAAACCTCACATAATTTCTGCAAACCTGAAAAGAAAAACGATCAGCAGCCCGTTTACCCTATGTCCTGCTCTGCCTGTTTACACCGAGCTCCAGGTTCCTCTCCTAGGGTGAGACAAGTAGCATGTTTCTATGCATGAAGGTGCAAGCAGGTTGGTGTTTGGAACACCACAGCATCCAAACATAGCCACTCACCTGTTCTGCTATGTAAAATGTGTGACTGTTCGTCTGGGGGTGAAACCAACAGCAGCGGAATGTCTCTCCCAGAATAGGGTTGTATGGCTTTTTTATCCCCTGAAAAACCAAGCAATCAAAACCTGCTACAAATGAAGATTTGCAATCCAATGCCACAGGTAGCCACAAAACAATAGAGTGATTTTTTTCTCTGATGTTTTAAACAAAGTCAATCACAAGAATAAAAACTGAAGAACTAGTTACATATCCATCTAATATAATATAATCTAATCAATCTTTTCATCTGAGCCACGGATTAATCTGCTATTCTCAACAATTTAATATTTAACACAGCCCAATCAAAGCCTTACAAGATGATCAAACTTTATTGTTGCTGCTACTAGACATTATAAGTGCACACTGATGTGGAGACATGGCACAGTGGTACTAACTGGCCTGAAAGGAGAAAGGAGACCTTCTTTCAGCAAAGGGAAAAACCTTACATCCCAGGACATGTTACTTGTTGATGACCAGTTTTACTTTCTAACTGTCCAGTGCAAAGGCTCTGAGGTTGATTGTCACTATTTTGCATTCACTGTCTACTCTGAAACCAAATGCAACCCCAGTTTTAAAAGTAATGGTCAAAGTCTTCTGAGCAATAACAGAGGTAAAATCTCAAAGGAGAGGAAACAGAGAAATTTAACAAAACCACAGCACAAGATTTCAATGCCCATTACAACCCCAATTCCATGCCTCATTTTACCTTTGGCTTCTTATAGAAGCCGGACAGATACCACCTCAAAACTTGCTTCATTCGAGTGTACGGATCATCTTCAAGGACGGCCCTGCAGAACAGAACATAGAATGTTCTTTATACTGGTCACATTAATTTCTTACCAGTATAATAACATCAATTTCAATTGTATTTCCCCACAACTAAAGGGAAGTAACTTCTGTCCTGCTGCCAGTGAAAAAGGTGTCTCCCATCAGAAATGTATTTTTTTAGTAACATACATCACACAACACAAACTGTTAAAAAGTGACATCCCTTGCCCCTCATTTCTGCAAAAATACTAATAAAATTTCTGGAGTGTATCAGGTTTGACTGGACCTTGGAGTAGGTTAATGTGCCATTCACTCTAGCATTGAGTCACAGCTCACAGTGTGAGTCATAAGAAGACACCAATGCCATAAAAATCAAAGACTTTTTTTTTGTCTCTTTTCTTTGTTTCCCTCTTTCATGGAAGATCATTAAAGCTGATTTGCTATGTCAACTACATTGGTACTTTGAGAACTCATGCAATACTTCAGGTTGGAAGTGACTTCAGAAGGTCATCTCAGACAGCACAAGGCTCAAACACGAAGAAGGCTCAAACAAGGCTCAAAGATGAAGAAGGAAGTAAACAAAACCAAAGGCATTCCCGGTATTTCCAACCATTCAGTCAGATTTAAAAATCAACTTGGGTAAGTTATTGCAAAATTCATTTATAAGGATCACCCAAACCAGAAATTTAACAATTTTTTAATCAAAACCTCCAAACCTCTTGAAGTCTTTTTGCATCTCAGCACTTAGAAAGAACTATTTCCTTAACTTCAGATGGTACAAATACCACAAACAAAGCTTGAAAATACCATGATTCTGTAATTACTCAGAGAAAGTGGAATAAAAATGAGGAACTACTGCTGCTATTAGAATATTGCACATCCTGATTTTACAATCCACCAGGCATATCTCATTCAGAAGGCAGGTCCTGTCTGGAAGCATAACATTTCCTATTTTCTATTCTGCTGCTCCCAGCAGGTCTCTCTCATCAATGGTTTTAAAAGATGTTTCTTATTTGTTTATCAACCATCATAATTACAATGCTTTGGGGAGCAGAAGTGCTTGACAGTTTTGGTTGCTCTCTGTCCTATTCCCCTGTGTACACGAGTACACCAGGAGGTGGCACAGCTCTGTTGTGCAAAACTCCAAGGCATCAGTTGAATTCCCATCAGTTGCAGCCAACAGTGGCAAACAAATATACAAAGGTGGGTTTGTCTAGAGTTTAATTTTTCCTTCCTTGCCCCTCACTGGCAGCAGTCTATCTGTAAAAAATCACTGCAGCTGGTGCCTGGCTTGGTCTATGTTGAAGTCAGTGACCTTGGTATTATTTGTGAGTTTTTCTGGCACACAAAGAGATAATTTCACAAATATAGGAGCAGTGCCCAGGTGAGGCCCAGCCTGTGCTGCTTACTGGGAGAGCAGGTTGGCATGGTAGTAGTAGTCGGAGAGTTTGTTGAGGAACGAGCGTGGCTCCAGGATGAAGGTGGGCAGCACCACCCGCGACAGGTCCATGCCAGGCCGCAGCTGCTTCAGCAGGATCCACATCAGGCTCTTGTTCTCCTCAGAGACAGTTTCTGTCTGGGACGACTCCCCTGTCTACAAAGGCAAAGGGAACTTCAGGGCAGAAACAGGACAACCATTCCCTGTGTGTGCATTTCTCTGTAGGGGGATCCAAGCTCACCCATGCCTGCCAGGCCCTGGCACAAGGGTGAATGCTCACCTGCATCACTGCAGAGAGACATCAGCCATGTCTCAGCAGAAACGGATCCCCAAGGCAATGAAGTGAGTGGTGTAGGAAGCCCTGGGTGTCTGTGAAGGCTGGCACGAGGTAGGGAGCATAGCCCTGTTGTGTTCCTTCCTGAGTCACTGCCTCCCCACACCTCAGGGCTGTGATGGCCCAACACAGACCAGCATTAGCCATGGGGACTCTGCACTGCAGGCCCTCAGGAGTGTGGGCATGCTCAGGCTATTCCAGCATCCCTGTGGCCTGGTGGATGCACAGAAGCAGCCCCTCTCAGTCCCATTCTCCACAAATGAGAGACTGTAAGATTCACCAGAATATATGTAGAAAAACGTAGAAGGTAAACAAGTAATCAACAGAGAACAGAAGCAGTCCTCCGACTTCTAGACAAGAGAAACTGGTGTGTCAATATAGCAAAGTCCCACTGCCAGCTGAGAGGCACAAAATCTCCAGCACCTGCCAATGCGGTTCAGAGCCCTTTGCAGCAGAAGCGTTGGTAAAAGAAGCCAGGGATTATGCTGTGGTTTCAGCCCTGTGTAGTTCCTATGCATTCAATGAGTCTACGAGATGTGCAACATGAAGGATGGGCCTTTCAAGCCACCAGAGAAGGTAAATTAAATGAAATTTTCAAACACAAATGGCATTTTAATGCATCCTAGGCATCATAATTTAACAGTGGAAGAGAATACTTAGGCTTTCTACTAATTTTAGGCAAGAGATTTCTATAAGAAAAAGGGCACAGATTCACTTTTGGAATGGCCTTTGGTTTGGGAGAGGGCATAGCACAGCACAACAGGATTTTCAGGTGGTGTAAATCACTAAACATTCTTTTCCACCTCCTAAGCATTGCCACTATGTTGGCTCCCAATCAGCCCTACAGTCACAGCAAGTTCACCAGTCCTACCAGCCTTGCAGGCAGAGGGTCAAGCCACCAGAGGAATGACAAAGCTCTGTTACTTTATTTGCTTTTCCATTTTTGTGCCATTCTTCTTTTGACAGTCAGATGCAATACACACCTTTAATCCATAAGGAGAAATGGAATACCACAGGATCAGCTAGGGCTTACAATGCACATGAGTCTATCAGAACTCTCATTATTTATCCAGATTCTCAAGTGTGCATGTATGGTCAATATAAATTAATGCCATGTTGAAATTGCTGGACAAGGTGTTACTCAGAATGAATCACTGCACAAGGAGTGGACAAAAACAGAAAGAGAAGAAGGTGCAAGAACATGCGAACAATCTGAAATAATTTCAAATAACCCTTTTTATAACTTGTTAAAACTAAAAGCATGGAAAAAACAGGGGTTTTTTTCTGTTATCAATCTACCTACTGAAGTGTCTATTTTGTGTTCTAGACCAACTTTTGCAATCTCAGAGTTCTTCTGACACCTGTCTCTGCCTTCACATCCCAACTGCAAACAAGGCAAAACTGGAACGCCAAAGGCACAAATACCTTCCAAGAGCACAGAGACACAGCTACCCACACATTTCAGATGAGCCCTCAAAGCCAAGCCAAAAATGTAACAGTGTCCGTTTGTGACCTTTATCCGGCAACACTCAAATTGCACACACAGGCTGAGGGGAAGTTTCCGTTTAAGATGATGACTGACATCACTATTGGCACGTGTTTACTGGGACACATCTCCACCCAGAGGAGCTACATCATTGCACAAAACCTATTTTTCTCTACGTTCCTTTCACCACTGAGTTCAGACTCAAGAACCAGTCCTACCTGTTGTGGCCTAGGTGATGACAGCCCCATCTCTTGAAGAAATCTTACAAAACACCTATTGGCCAAGGCCACACGGCAATTCTTTTTGGAAGCCCACTGGATGCTACCTGTACCTGAGCCGACACACTACAGAGAGCCTTACTTAATGCTACACAAAGTGTCACTCTACAACAGAAATGTAGTCTTTTGCACTGGGTTTGTAGTGCATTTTTTCTTACTTTAATGTAAAGCTGCAGAGATCTCTTTCTCTCACACACATCCACATACATCAGTGTAGCCTGTAAGGTTTCTTCGAAGACCAAAGTATCAGCCTGCACTACCAACACTTTTAGGACAAGTTTATCATGTGATGAAAGGTTATTTCAGAATAAGCAGATGAGAGAAATTAAGTGTGCTTTCATTTTGCTGCTGTGTAGTTACTCATCTATATTCAAAATCTCCTGTTTGAACCCAGTTACCATTTGCCATGAGTTTGCAAGGGGATTTGAGGGAAAAAATGCACAAAAGAGAAGCTAGGTGTAATTAGAATACATTTTACTATATTTTTTCATCAATATTAGTAGTACACTTTCAGGAGAACATTGAAAGAAAAGCATAAGAGGTTGGTGAAGGCTCTGGAGCACAAGTCCTGTGAGGAGCAGCTGGGGGAACTGGGCTGGTTTAGCTTAGAGAAAATGAGGCTGAGGAAAGACCTTATCACTCTCTAGAACTACCTGAAAGGAGGTTGCAGAGAAGTTTAGAATGGATATTAGCAAAAATTTCTTCACTGAAAGGATTGTCAGGCATTGGAACTGGCCTGGAACAGACGGTGGTGGAGACACCATCCCTGGAGGTACTTATAAGCCATGCAGATGTGGTGCTGAGGGACATGGTTCAGTGGTGGACTTGCCAGTGCTGGGCTAACAGTTGGACTTGATCTTAAGGGTCTTTTCCAGTCTAAATGGTTCTATGATTCTGTGGCTGTAAGAAAAAAATAGCTTTCCAGCAGTGCATTTCTTTGAGGCACCGACAAGCCATCAGTTTCCTTTTTCAAAAAAAAAAGTAGGCCAGTGAGAGCTCAGAGCAGAGCTTCTCTGCTGCCTGCTTGGACTGATTCTCACACAAAACTCTTGGCTGACCCAGCTCTCCACCACTGCCTTCCTCAGAGGTGTCACAGTGACATCCAGCTAACAAGGCTCTTATGTGGAACAGAAATGCATCCTCCTGCTGTTAAATGTCATGAGAAATGGCTTTCTGATAAGCAACTGGCATTTAGCAATCAAGTTGCTCAAATGCTCCATTCAGACACACAAAAAAGGATGTTTCATGCATAATAAAAAAAGGGAAGTGCCATATTTTGTATCACAGAAGGACTGAGTACCCTAACTGGCCAGGACATATGCCCAGGATAATAATCCTCCCTCCTGCTGGCTCCATGAATGCTGTGCAGATCTTTAATGCAATAACTGGTTAAAGCAATCACTGATGCTGGAAATACACCAAAGTAGGAGAGCTGCTGTTCATAATGCAGAATTATTAAAGCACATGATAACACAATGTAATTTAGCAGAAAACTGTGCTTTGCTTTATCCATAAAACACTGGAACTCACAAAGTTGGCTGTTACCTGCCATACAGCTAAGAGACTGAATGACAAATACTATGAACAGATACATTTTAACAGGAACAGCCAGCAATCAGGATTTTTTTTTCTTACCTCCCCAAATTCTTCATAGACTTGTTCAATATAAGTGGTGCCCTTCCTCCCTGGAGAGATCTCTCCCTGTATTTCTGACTGATCACTCTCACTTTCATTTGTCTTCCGGCTGTTCTCATGTGCTTCATTCTCTGACTCCTCTATGTTGTCTCTCTCTGACTTGTCCGAAAAAGCATCATTTTCCAAGTGGTAGTTGTTCTCCAGGGTTGATTCATTCAGCCTGCAATACAGTTCATTACTTGCTTCAGTTTGATTTACAAAGCCACATTGCTTAAGGCTTTTTAAGCCCAGTAAAAACACCCCCAGGACTCAGGATAGGCTCTGCAGCCCAGGACAGTCTCAGACATTGATTTCCTGAAAACCAGGAGTTTTATGACAGAAACAGTGAGACATTTTCTATCAAAATTTCCCCCTCCAAACTGCACTTTTCAAAATGTGCCACACAGCTCCACTTTCCCACCCTCACACAGCACTGCTGCTGGCTCCAGATGGGAGCCCACAGACCAGAGGGATACAGAGTAGGTGCACTCCAACAACTCTACACTGCTGATTAGAGAACTGAAGTATCCACAAGGAAAGATTTTTCCCTTTACAGAAGCCAATCAGTGGATTGCAGCACATGAAAAATATGACATTATGGGACATGCTTTCTTTTCAGTGCTATTGCTATTTTATTTCAACAGAGAGTGGTTCTAAGTCAGCCCTAAACTAAAAAAAACAAATTTAAAGATCAATAGAAGCAAGTATTTTCACACACACACACCCACACACCCCTCCCTCAGCCACCAGACTAACCTAGGGAATGTGCTTTCCCCCGATGATGCTGTGTGGAAGAACTGAGTTGAAAACATGGACTGGACAATTACATGTGAGAACATCCAAATTATAACAGCATCTAAGGGAAAGCATGGAAGGTGTAACAAGTCTCACACTCAATGATCCAGACTTTAGAGAATGCCAAAAGTTCTCTCTCAAGTAACCTATAGCATCTCCACTTGAAAAAGCAGACGTAGTTCATTTGACGGATGATTACACAGGCCAGAGGTCAGGTGCTGAAAAGTATTCACTAAATACACTTTTTTCAAGTGATATCTATCATGGGAAACAGTTTTCTTATTCATACATGTCTGCACAGANTTTTTAGCCTGCCAAGCAAGCCACATGGTGACAGTCACAGCTCTGTTTCTGGCAGAGCCCAATTCCTGGAGTTCTTTTGGAAGTGTCATCTACAACTTTCTGTGCCTTTAGAAAAATTCTTTTTAAATTCAATTTGTAAATATATGTATGCCTACATATGGGGATATATATATATATATATTTATATACACACAAACCACAAGATTTTTTAATTTACAGTTGTACTGTACAATAAAACTAAGATCATAAATCAGAGTCAATGACCAGCACCAATAATTTGCTATCAGACATTATGTGCCTTCATCATTCTAATGTCAGGATGTTACTTCTCTTTTTTAGCCAGCAAGCAGTGAATGTAGTGACTGGTAACCAAATGCACTGGAGGCACAGATTACACATACATGAATTTAAAATAATAAAGCAGAAAAAAGATGAGGAGAGAGCTGTCTGGAGACATTATCCCACAATTCCTCACCACAGCTGCTCCCTGGATGGTAAGTCCAGGAAAATATTAGTTGTTGATCATTTAAATACCTAATTTATTTCTTGATTTTTCAATGGTCAGCTAAATATGTGAGTGTTGTCTGTGGTTGCTTTGCTCCCTTTATCTGGTGAAAGTCTTCTCCATGGGGTAAAAATGCTTGAAAGAACAGTTCATTATAAGGCTTTTAGTTCATGGCTGAGAAGTAGCACTTGTTTCTATTTCACATTTGTAAGAAGAGAAAGTTTTTCAGTGTCACCTGCCTCACATTTGGGAAAGATCTGAAGTTTCAGTGGAGACTTCCCAGGGGCTTCCAATGAGATTTGGACCAGACTCCAAAAGCTGGGGGGTATTGAGTGTGCTAAAATTCAGCACTGGATTTCCTCCATGAACATGGGTAACCTGGCATTTTTCATGACTAATTTACTGTTTCAGCATATTAGAGTTCTCTTACAGCAGTGCTTTATTTCCTAAGTGGCATTCCTGAAAACGCCAGTCAGTGACCAGAATTTCTTTGGGTTTGATACCACTCTTCTACACGAGGCAAAAAACCCCAACTTTAGTTCTTGTCAAACAAATACAAATTCAAAACAAAACAGATTCCTGGAGCTGCTGGAGATAAGACATGGAAGCCACAAGAAGAAATACAACTTCGTATTAAAAAGAAGAGTGCCTAGTGCCCTACAAGTCTCTTGTCTAAGAATCACTGATTTACACAGTACTATAGCCTTTGATTCACTCACACAGTTCTCCCTCTCATTTTTATATGCTACTAAAGACATGGATTTTGAAATCACTGTATAATCTTGATTTGTTTTCCAGCAGGAAAGGAGCAAAGCAGCCAGCAGACAAATGCAACTTTGGCTCAACAGAAAATCTGCCTTTGCCAGCTCCCAAGGGAGTTTTGTTCTCCCTATAATATCCATCATCTTCCCTTTCTTTTTCTGTTCTTGACAGAGTAGTTTGGCTAATTTGAAGATAGAGTTAAATGTAATTAACTGACCCCCTAACAACTGCATGCCAATTTAATTGGTAAGATTCCCTGTAGGGAAAGCATTTAATTAGAATGATTGAATCCCTGTGAGGAAGCCACTGTCACTGGCAAACCAAAACCACTTTGCTCAGCACTTACACAGTTTGGGTTTTGCATTCTCCCTTATTTAAATGTTCTTCATTCCTCCAGGGATGACAGCAAGTCATCCTCCTGTCCTGCAACCCTCAAACTCCCCGGGGCTTTAAGCACTGGGGAGTTTGGGTACACATTCCCAACAGTGGTAGGACTCAGAAAGGAGAGTGTACTGGCCAGACAACCACATGCTGAATGCCCAGCTTGAACCAGACTCAGCAAAAATTTGAGCCTGTAAGAAATATCTGATTGCAGTTGTGGGTACTCTGTCCTGCTGAAAACTCTGCCATGTGTGCTACTACTGCAGAGCCCCATATTTCAAGGGGGCTTTTAATGCTGAACAACTAAGAGGCAAAATAGAGACATCACTTAAGAATCATTCATGCATCATATTCTGAAGAAATACTTTAATACAGTTTTAACCCTATTTTCTGCATTGGCTTACAGTAGCCATGGGTTTGCCTGAATGTTCTCAGTGCCACAGGCTCCATTTTAATATTACGTATATTTCTGTACACACATCCATCAGCCAAAAAACAAGTCCACTGCATTCTTCAATTCATTACTACAGTGAGCACAGAGACTCCCAAGCATAAGGAAAGTATTATGAAAGAAGCCCACAAGCAACAGAAGCATTTGCACAAAAACTAGGGCACATGATGTAGTAAGATATTAGATTTCCTTCTCTTCTCCCACTGCTTTTCAGTAAAGCTCTTTTTCAAACTCTAGATAAAAACCTGAACAGCAGGACTGGAGAACACATGCTGGGAATACCAGAACCTTTCAGGGCAAAGGGCAGACAGAAATGCTGCCACCCCTTTGGTCCCATGGGGCCAGAGATACCTTCACCCTCTGAAGAGCACTCAGGCCCCTGCTGTTGCTGTAACAGAGACCAAGAAAACCTCTTAAATGTGAGGTCCTGCTCTGCAAGGCATCATCTTTGCAGACTGCAAGAATTGCTACCCTAGAAACTGCATAACTGATGGTGCGTTGCTGTGAGCTCTAAAAGTCAAATTCCAATCAGCAGAACTAGAAATAGACACTATCTCTCCCAGTTCTCACTCCAAAGGCCAAATGTCTGTACCAGGGGGATTTTTGAAGTTGCTTATTCAGCTATAAGCAACAGAAAGGCCCGGGGCTTTTTTAATGTGTAGAGAGCTTTGATGTTCCAAAATGCTGCAGTAACACCAGGAATATGAATAGAAAGGAGGCTGTGGGGACATTTTTCCCCTTACATAAAAGTTTATCTGAGTCATCGAGGAAGAAATTGGACACCACTCAAAACCCCTGTAGAGAGAGAAAGTAATTATAAAACTAAGTATGAGTGTGTGCATTCTGCTGACTATGACACAGTATTACTAGGGAAGAGTACACATTATTAAAAAATAGATCAGACTCAGAGCCATATGTGCTAGCAACACACAGACATTGTTAGTGACTATGTCTGTGTAACTACAGCAGCAATCTTTACTCAGACAATCCATTTTTCATGCTGGCATCCCCAGACATCATTTTGGCCCAAGCAGGGGACAGAAGAAAGTTATTTATGTACAAACAAACACAGCTGAGATTTCCCCCAGCCCGTGTGTTCAAGCATTAAGTGGTAACACCAAGCCCATATATTAGTGAGCAGAACACTCAGGCTGGTTTTTAAACAGATTTCCTCAGTGGACTCTGGCTGGATTATGCTAAAGTTTGAGCCATATGACACCTCTCTGTGCACTAAGGAGTAACAGCCCCATCTTACTGGAAGAACTCCTGGTCTGACATAGCACTGGTGTGCAGGAGGTGGTTGAGCCCACCATGTGCAGAATCACCCGAGAAGTTCACATCTCCATCCTTTCCCTGGTTGGAGGCACTGAGCCGGAAGAGGCTGGAGCAACGCAGGGCAAGCTCAAAAGCATCCAGCCAGCATCGGCCTGTGAAAACAAAAGGAATTATTTAGGCATAGCAGAGTAAATAACACAATTCATGCATTGCTTCTCAAAAGCTTCTTGCCTGGGAGTAAAGCTCATTAGCATTACAATTCAGGAAGTCGCTGTGTAGAATATATTTTTCATATATAGAATCCCTAGGTTATCTTGCCAGGAATGGTGTGTTTTTGTGGCAGTGTGAGTAATTCATCTACATGGGTGATACAGTGGAAAGCTCACTCCAACTCCCTCTTCCCTAATAACATCTCCTGATCTCCCACAACTTGTTCACATCCCATTGCCCCTTTCTGATTTAGTCCATGATGCAGGGAATGTGTGTGGGTATGGTGCTTCCATACCACCTAGCATCCTGTGTCTGCAAGTAATGCACTCCCCAAAACACATTCACCACTTGGCAGAATGATTGAGATTAGAGAAGGTTGTCAGGCTGTTCATTTTCCCTCTTTCTCTGCATTTTTAATTTTTTTTCCATTCCTTCTCTCTGCCTGGTCTATCAGATAATCTGGGTGTGGGGCATCATTTTATCTTATCTTGCCACAAAAAAAGTCTTTACCTGAAGGGTCTATTTTGCAGAAATTAGAAGCATGGCACAGAGCCAGGACAAACTGCAGTTCCTATGCACAGTCACACTGGATTTCCCTATGGCCTGCACAGGTCTCACAGACAGACAGCAGATGAAAAGCAAAGGAATCCAAGCTGACCCTCAGCTGCTTTTGCAATGATCCACACAAGGCTACAAATCTGTGTGTTAAAGCCCAACCACCACTGTGCTGGAGCTGCTGTACTCCTGGAAGCACCTGAAAATAGCCTGCTTCTGTAGTGCAGTCAGTAATGAGTCCAGGGCACCTGCAAATTAGCTGAACATTCAAGAGTTAAAGTATCAAGGGAGTTATCCTCTAATTTCAAGCTTGTAAAACAGAGCTCTTCATTACACTTCTCAGAATACATTTCACAATAATTAGACATATGTTTGAGAGGCAGTGAAGGAAACAAAGGATTTTGCTCTAGCAATGGCAAGTGCTGCAAACAGGGTTTTCCTGGGCCACATTTACTCCTGGTTCCATTTGGGAAAATTTTCCATTAGATTCTTTTCTATCATGCAGCATCAAGCACATGCATAAATTTCACTGGGATCCTGCTGCTCTCCTGGGCAGAATTCCTATCAACTTCAAGATGACT
Source organism: Drymodes brunneopygia (assembly GCA_013400955.1). Lineage (NCBI taxonomy): Eukaryota > Metazoa > Chordata > Aves > Passeriformes > Petroicidae > Drymodes > Drymodes brunneopygia. The sequence goes on along the minus strand of VZTZ01008459.1, from coordinate 21,546 downwards.
AAAATTTGGCTCTATAAGATCAACAAGAGTTTAAAAAAAAACTAGAACATGTATATAAAGAAATGTTTATAAATTTGAGTGGCTTTCAGTGCTTGCTTTGATACAAAGCTGCAACCAGTAAAACAAAAACACTTCAAATCTTTGAAGAATTGCACTTGAACATTTAGCTACTAACACTGCAGAGCACCAGTCATTTATTCTAATTTCATCCCATAAATTCCTTCAGCATCAGCTTATGATTTAATAATAACATCACAAATAATGGTTAATAAAAGATTAGAAAGGGTGAATGCTGTTGGAATTGATTTCGCACTATTTTCTATTTAACAAATATTCTTGCATTAAGGCTTTACAGGCAGAGATTTATTCCGTCCTCACTAAGCGGAGGATTTGCATGGATAACCCATTAGAGTTAATGGCTGCACGGAGCACAAATCCACCTCCTCCTACATATCCCTTCTCCCCCAAACCCACCACTATGCAAATCTGTCTCAGGGTGTGCCACACAAGGGAGCACACTCCTGCTCAGGTTCCCTGCCTTGACTCTCCTCTGCCTCTAAATTTGCTTTTCTTTCCCAGTTCCGCAGAGTGAGAACTGTGTGATTTGACATTTGGAAATGCTGCATATGTCAAGATATTTTTATATTAAATAGGCCGTTAAAATCAGGTGCTTTGACAGGTAGGTTGATTTGTAGCAGCAAGAGCCCTTTGAGGCAGCACCGAGGTCAACTCCTCAGTGCTCTGCAGCTCTCACATACACACATTATCCTGTGATGGCTGAGTCAAGGGTGGCCCAAGTCTCCCTCAGACATCCCCCTCCCTGGGGATGTAGGCAGAGCAGCCCATGCTGGCTATGACCCAAGGGCAGCTCTTTTAACCCCACCCCACTGTCACAGGTGTTCACTGGTACTGACAAGACCTTACAGGCTTGGTCAGAACTTTGGAGTTCACCATGTCACCAGAGAAAATTTCTACACAATATATCTAGGGTTTCCATCTCTTTAGATAACTCCCTGGAAGGTGTTATGACAAACTTGATTCTTTTTTGAACTCTTACTCAAGGAGCTTAAATTAAAAAACCCCAAGATATTAAATATTCATTTTAATAGTCCTAGGCAGATAGACAAAGCTTTAGAGGAACTTGCTGTGCATCAGCAGTCAGCATTCCTTGTGCCCTGCAGCAAACAGAAATGGCATCAATGTACACCCTTGTTTTAATTTCTAACAGAGACTGAACCAAAGGGATACAGAGCATCCCCAAGCCTAGAAATGGGCCTTCAGCCATCAGGTGATGCTGTGAATCCAAACAAACACGTCACTAACCCAGATGGGAAATGCAGTCTTAACTCTGCAAATAAAAAGGTTACATTCTCTGCAAGTCAATAGCGTGTTAATTGCAGCATAACACCATAAAATTATACTCTCTCAATTACAGGGATTGCACACAGGATAAACCTGTTTCCTTGCTAAAGGCCTATATGAAATGTTTTTACATCTGAGTGACCTTTCTATTGAGTTGTATTCTTCTGGATTGTGAAGATGACACAAAAATGCTAGCATTTGGATTACTTAATTGCTTACCTGACAAGTCTACTCACTCCCTCAGGAACTGCAGAAGGGGAGAAATGAGTGTGGTCACATAATTAAAGGCTGTCACCTACAGTCACGGTACTTCATGAAAGCTTCATGGCTACCTCAATTCTCACACGTTCTAATTTTGAGTAGGTGACTCAAGTAGGATTTTTTGTATACAGGGTAATTAGACCAGAGAAGAATGTAAGATGTGGGTTCCTCCAGAGAGGAATGGCAGCCCAAAAGGGTGCATATGAAGGAAGCAAAAAAAAAGTTACAATAATATTATTTTAGAAGGTTTGAGGTGTTTAAAGATGCAATTAAAAACTACAATCAATTATCAGTTATAATTTTACACAAACTGTGGCTTAAACTGAGTGTATGTTTGAATTCTGAAGAAAAACGCAGAAATATATTGTCAGCCTGTGGCAGAATCTCCCCACATGCTTTTAAGCTCTTCTGAAATCAAAATATATAGAAACAGAGAATTGTTCACATTGGAAAAGACCTCTAAGATCATCAGGTCCAACTGTTAACCCAGCACTGCCAAGTCCACCATTAAACCATGTTCCAGAGTGGCACATCTGCATGGCTTTTAAATACCTGCAGGGACGGTGACTCAGCCACTTCCCTGGGCAGGCTGTTCCAGTGCTCATCCACTAAGCAGGCCACCTTGCCATAGGAGATCAGGTTGGTCAAGCAGGACCTGCCTTCCCCACACCCAGGCTGGCTGGGTCTGATCCCTTGGTTGTCCTGTACATGCTTTCAGTAGCAAACAGAAATCACTATGGCTCCTTGCAGGACAATTCCTGGGTTGGCAGGACACTGTTGGCACCATGAAGAAACCTGGAGGCTGCAAGGCTGAATAGCAGCAGTCATGTGCTAGCACCAACTCTTTTTTTTGCACAGACAAAAGGAACTACTAAAACCAAGAGACAAAAATAATTTCTTGTTCCTCTTGGAAAAAAAAATTATCAAAACAACAGAAGGTGCTTATGCTGCTAACCTAGGTTCTGTTCAAAGAAAAACTTGAGTCTGTCCTAGTCTTTGAAGAGATCTAAAATTACAAAAATATCTCACAGGACAAAACCAGGCAGCACTGCAAACACTAAGCTATTCAGTTTTGAAATTCTTTGCACTTACCTAGAATAACTCATAATCTGATGTGCCAACTCTATCTGCCACATTTTGCAGCAGCTGGTCAGAGGATGCAGCCAATGTTCTCTCAGCACTCACCAGAAAGAAAAAAACTGCTCTAGATGGAATCACACTGTTACACACAGAAATATCAGTCTAGGGCTGTACTCCTCTTCCACTGTATTCCTGTAGCTACAGAACACCTGGGATCAATCTCTTGCCAATTAAGACTTCAAAAGGCCCTCACCGAGTAACCACACATTCCTCCAGAGAGGCATCACTCAGGGAATATTATTCTTCTTGAATTATTAAAGTCATCCAGCTTTGGCCTCATGCCTCACACAAGATAGATGCTTTTAAAAATCAACCTGAAGTAGACTGTCACCTGGAAACGATGAATTCCTGTTCAAGTGCACACAAATCATGAATCATGAGGAAGAGGCTGATTTGGTTCAGTCAGTGAACATTAAGGTCATCGTGTTCAGCTGACTGCTTATCTTGCTGTACCACTTGGGTGCCTGCGTGTATGATTTCTCGCATTTCAGCTGTCAAGATGCAAGGATGTGAGCTCTCAATTAGCTGCAGGTGCAATTTATGCAGTGAACTTAATGAAATATTGTTGCAAAAGCCTGGATTTTAAACCCTGTGAAAGGTCTAAGGAATATGAAACACAGTCATAAAGCTAAAAAGATAACTTGTATTTTCTCCAGAGCTGCCAGGGCCCAGAGATATATTTCATTGTTAACTTGGTTTCAAATTGCAATCTTCCTTGTGGGCNGCTTAAAACACATCAAAAAACAGATTGCTGCTCTCGTCTGTGAATGTGAAAGCTACTGTAGCTGGGCAGTGGTTCTGCAGATCATCCAGAGGCCAGGATCTTAAATCCTACCAGCAGTCTGTCACAGATGGTACAGCAGAGGGGAAAAGGGGATTCTGAAATGCTGAGAGGAAAAGTAGGCCATGTAGCTGCTGATCATGATATAGTTGCCTGGATGGCTAAACTGTACATCTAACATATGCTGCAACTCAGTATTCCCCAGCAAGTCAGAGGCTTCCACGAGTTAGTTATATTTGCCAAATGCATTGTTGTTCATTTTCCACTATTAACATGGGAGACTGTGTTAAGAAGAGCATGGCCAGGACACCTCCTCAGAGGTGCTGTAGATTCACACAGTACTGCACTACGGGGGAGATGTGAACACGCTACAAATATACACAAGGGCCCAGATTCCACCTTCCCCCTTTTGTCTCAGACGGCTTCGCTCATTTTACCTCAATCTGCTCTCTCTTGCATCCTCTAGGCTTGTCCAGTGTGTTAAAGAAATGAAACAAACTCAGGCACACCCTTTTGGAGACGCCTCTTTACAACAGTGGAAGCAACGTAACAGTCTACAACCATTTCAGTCCTGTCTTCTGAGCTTAAAATCAAACCATACAAACTGCAAAGTACAAGCCTTAATTTGCTGCAGTTTATACAGAATTTTTTAAATGTAGCAGTTTCTATTCCTTGTGTCCTTGTCTGCATAGGGTTTACACAACCTACTGACATGAATACTGTGTCCAAGTCACTCATCTCCAAGAAAGACACCCATGTGTTTAGCCATTTGTCAGGACGTGTTTGGGAGGGAGCTGTTCTTCCCTCTTGTCTGGAGATTCAAACCTTGCTCTTCCTGCACAAAGCATGGCCACTTTCCACAGCTCACTGACCTCAGCTGTGAAGTCAAATACTCTCATTCAGCTGAAAATTACACCATTTTTCATGCTAATATTTCTAGTGCAATTCAGTATAATTTCTTTTTTTGGTGAAAGAGCTTTTTTTTCAAGAGCTTATATTTTTTCCTGAACCAAAGGCCCTAGTTACTTTAAACATACACATTTCGGGTATTTAACTGAGAGGCACCTCAGTTCCTCCTCCTTCCCTTGATCACATTAGCTTTCCATCTAACATTAGGACCCAACTGGAGAGAAGCAGCAGAGTAAAGGAAAAATCACACTAAACCCAAAGTAACTCTGTTTTGATCTGCCTGACCTCTATAGGCTTCCCAGGAATCTCGGCCAACATCTTNTGTTCTGCATATCTGTTCTGTGGGCTGTCTGTATAACCAGGGTTTGAAATGCCTCTGATTTAGCAGCTCTACCACACAGCATCTTTTTTCCCCACAAGAGACTATTGTATCCATCTATCCCTTTCTAGGCAGGTGACATTGGGAGCCAGGTTAGAACCCTGTATTCCTTTACACAAATAAGCTACAAAAGCACAATACTTTAGGAAATAGACGCGTTTCTATGGGTCTATACAAGTTCTGCTTATTTTCATATCATTTCACTACACTGACATCTGCGAGCAACTTTCAGTGTCAAGATGGATGTCCCTCACCATGAACTGTCCTCTTTTCACAGTAGGAGGAAAATAGCACAGAAATCTGTCATGAAGGAAGGTTTCCTCTTGTTCTAAGTGTCATATCAAAGGTGCATTTGCATTGTCCCATTTCCAGCCCTTAGGAAAACGTAAAACCTAATCACTGGACCGGAAGGACACTACTTTCAAAGCCCATTTCACTCCATAAGAAGTCCTTATGTCCCGAAAGTTACTCTAGATGAGACCCAAAGGAGCACATGGGATACATGAGCCCCCTTGGTGGGGTAGGTGAAAAATATCCATAAAATGAACAGCCGGGGTTAATGTGCTTTGCTATGAAATATTTGAGTAGTCTGAAGGTCAAATGAAATGGAATGAAAACATGTTTTTAATCTTCTTATCTACTTATAAATCACTGATATTTTAGGTCCGCTGAGATAATTCATAGTTATTTTCACATAGCAAGCTGGCATTCTGTTATATACTGACCTAAATTCACCTTCCATAATTTTGTGAATTCCCAGAATGGTATTTTACATGTGGAGTCACCAGCATCTGGGCCTCCTGTACTGCAAACCACATCACAAATAGTTTACAGGAAAATTCAGGTGGCTGAAAGACATCTACTGACAGCTCTAATATTACCGTGCCATTTTCTTCCAAAAGATCCCTCCCTAGTATAAGATGTAGTCAGACAAGACACTGAAGTCTCTGATGAACTGAGGAAACAGAGCCCTTCTCATCTCAGTTTTGGGATCAACTCCTTCCATCCTTTAGTTTATACTGACTTAGTGGTTTTCCCCAATTAGAAGCCTAAGTCCTTCTTTCAAACACATAGCCAGAGATGTGGCTGTTCAGTGAGGGCAATGAAACGTGCCAGAAGTCTACTTGACCTATTCTGACCATTGCTAAGAGCAGCATTTCAAGCTGGGTGAGCCACCACTTTCTCCTTTATACCCCTTGTTTTTTTGTTTTTTGGGTTTTTTTTTTTGCATCAAGCTATTTTCTTAATTAGCAGAAAGTATGCTATCTGGAGAAAGCAAACAAACCCCCAAACTTACCATCTGATTCGGAGGCTGCTCTGAAAATCAAGTAGCTGCTGGGAAGAGGCTGAGTGATCGAACCAACATTTTCTCCCTTTGGTCCCTGGAAACACACACAGATAGAAAGATGTAAGGAATGGAAGCTGCAATGGACAGTTCAATGTCTTTCCACCCTTCCTAGTCAGTGTGCATGTTTGTGATAGGAAAGAAGGCAGAAGCAGATGGAGTAATTTAGAGAGACTCATTTGTAATCATGATGTTGCTGCTGCAGTTCCGAGGCAATAACAAGCTTCTATGCAAATGGGGCTTGGTCTAACCTATGCTTAGCCCAAAACCTTCTATGTTTACTCAGATCTGCAGGAATGGAGGGATTTCACTGCTGTCACTTGGGACAAAATCAGTCAAACCTTTGTGCAACACCATAAGGAACTGCTCCATGAGGTGCACATGGAGTCTGCTCGCAGCCAGGCACACTCACAATGAAACACCCTTCACACGCCACCACAAAAGTAGCAGAGCCACACCTTATCCTGTGAGTGCCTCAAGCAGAGAGGTAACAGCAGCTCTCCTGAAGTAAACAAAGGGGAAACTCCATCCTGAGTCTGAGGGAAAGGTGAAGAAAGGGAAAACCACAGACTGAGGACCAAAGGTTCCCCAGCATGGGCACATGCTGCTGGGTTGCAGTCCTTCACCTTTAAATCCAGAGAACCCTTATGCTGTGGTGCCTGGGGTGGCAGCCACTTCAGGCTTTGCTCATTTATGTTGTCTTTAGTTTAGAAGATGTGACCAAAAAAAGTGTCTTGAAAACATCCTGCCACCATCCTTTCAGCATAACCCTCCAGAAATGATGCCCAGGGAAGCAAAGTCCATACTGGATGAGGCACTTCTTTGAGCAGAACCACAGGCTCCCACCTTGATCTCCTCCGTTTCCTCCTCTTCTGAACTCCAGCAGAGTTAAGAAGGAGCAGTTCCTATATGCAGTGAGCACAGCTTCACACTCTTCATGGTGTGCACTTTGTGCCATAACATGACAGAAATAAACAGAAATCCCTCCTCCTCCATTGCATTTTCAAAGTGACCCAGCCTCCTCCAGCTCCTTTTCTTCCTCACTTTGTAACAAACAACACAAAAGCAGATCCTTTTTCAAATATGCAGACATTATATCAGAAATAACAGCAGGGCAGAAAACCACCAATACTAGCATGACCACTAAGTCACCTGCAGGGGGGAGAAAGAGGTTTTCTCCAGGATGCTCCAGTACAGATTTCCTTGACTTTCCAGAGGATACCACACAATGCTGAAAATCTGTAGGCAGATTTTTGCAGTTTGACTATTATTCTCCTCCCTTATATGGGCCTTTATATTTTCCAACTACATTCCTTGAAAGAAGGATTCCTCCCTCCCAGTTGATAAGCATGAAACTGTGACTGCTAATGAAAACTACTCCTGGACAGAAGTGTCTCATAGTTAAAAGCTGGTTTTATCTGGATTTTTGTTTTAAAGTTATACTCAGAAAACTAAAATTTGGAAAGAATTAAGACTAGGAAAAGCATCAAATTTTATCTGAGTGCATGAAGATGAAGTGTTGAGAAGACAATAGTCTCCAGTCAAGCTTCTTGACTTCACATCTGTGGGGCTCCTCTGCTGCCAGGAGAAACTGGGATCCTTGTTACTCACTTGCTTTTTCCCCTCCCCTCTCCCAGAAGAGGTTCACAAAATTAAGACTATTTAAAGGCTTAATAGTCAGGACTGGCAAAGTTGAGATTTGATTAGTAAACCAGAGTAGAGCAGCTTAAGACATTACTAGTGACATTAATGCAATCAGGCATCATTCCCCATGGCATTTTTCCTTTCAGTAGCTTGCAGCTGAGCAGGGTGTTGGAGAACTATTGATAACACCATTACTTGTGTTTCCACTGAAGAGGTGGATATTTGCTCTGTTTGAGGAAAAACCCACAACCTAACAGTACAGATGTAGAGTATTTTAAAAAAAAAGAGGGAGATGGGAAGGACAGGATAACATAGGATTTTAAAAGGTGTTTAGGCACATGGATAAATTCAAGAAGCAACCAGGTCACTCTGTAAAGGAAACACATTCAATAGCAAGGCATGTTCACACATGGAGGAGGCCATTTCCCACAGAAAAAGAAAAGGGAGGAGGCCATAAAAATAAAACCAACATCTGCACAGATGAAATGATGCTCTGTATCTGCCCAGGACAGATAATGATGCTTTCTGCCTCCCAGCCTTTGAGCACCATGCCAATGACCATCTCTCACTAAAAGGGAGTGAATCCCAGCTGCACCCAGAGCCCAGCTGCAGCCCCTGTGCAGTACAACTAAGAAAGGATCACCTTCAGATCATTCCTATCTTTACCTCTGATTTCAGACTCAAAAGGCAATATCAAACAGAGGGTGATTTGAAAAGTGGAGTGGACTGACAGTTTTAGACAGTATGACAAGTCATCTTGGAGAGTAATAAAACAAAGCTTAAAAGGGGGAAAAGATCTCATTAAAAGTGTAGTGGATAACTGTAAGGATGAAGATGAAATTGTGTTGTGCTCTGGAATGGAATTAACAACTGGAAAAGCTCAGCACAAGGACTTTTTTTTTGAAAAGGAATGACTCAAAGTACTTACAGAACAACAAAATCCAAATTATATGTTCTCCCAGATGCAGGGGGTCTGACCCCAACTTAGTTATTGTTCTAAATGAATGTCAGAACAGGCTGTAGATTATGAAAGCTTTGCCACATCACTCTGTTCAGCCAGCTTCTGAGCAAGCTTGAAGGGAAATACAACCTATTCCAGGACACTTTTTGGGACAGGCAGGCAAACCCTGCCAGCTGATAGCCCTACACTCCCTCTGTGGAGCAGGAGGACAGACACCCACACCCTCACACGAATTACTAGGGTGGCATTCCTCAGCCTCCTGCCGCCACCTCGACAAAATGTCTCTTCCCAGGAGCAGTGTGGGGTCAGACTGCCTTCACACATTGGACAAAGTGCCTCTGCAGCAGCAGATGGAGCATGTGGGGGAAGCTTTTCTTACTGCTGCTTCCACTGCTGGCTGATTTTGGGACCTTGATGGTTTTGGCCTTGGGTTTACAAAGGCCTGGATGGAACAAATAGATAAAAGGTCTGATCCATGTGCACGCAAAGGATTTTCAGGTTGAAACTCTGAAAAAGCCAGGGAACCAGTGTAGAATAAAGAACTCTTTCCCTCAGCAATATGCTTCTAAGATAGCTCCAGACCCCAGAGAGCTTTATAGGAAAAACAGTACATGTATTTAGCTTTCAACTATAAGCCATGGCCTTTACATCTTATCTTAAAAGGTGCCCCAAAATCTCACCCTGCTCTAATTGAAGTTAAATGCTTGCACATCAAACTTACCTGGCTGGAATTACTATAAAGGCCCATGGTAGTGCCTGAACCAGACATTTATTCCAGGGCTGAAGCCCAGAGTGAGCTCCAAACATCTGCTGGGCAGCTAGGCCAATACATGTACAAAGGTATTCAGTAAATACCCTGAGTTAACTGCAAACCCACTGATGAGTGAAAGCTGGACCAGCAACTTCAGTCTGGA